>ONZH01023189.1:0-38346 GCA_900303285.1 Rhinella marina
AATTGTTTGGAGAGAGGGCCTGTAGGTGGGACCGTCCGGAAAATTGTTTGGATGAGAGGCCTGTAGGTGGACCTCCAGAAAAATAGTTTGGAGAGGAGGGCCTGTAGGTGGGACCTCCGGAAAAAATTGTTTGGAGAGAGGGCCTGTAGGTGGACCTCCGGAAAAATTGTTTGGAGAGAGGCGCTGTAGTGGACCTCCGCGAAAATTTTTGGAGAGAGGGCCTGTAGGGGCCCTCCTGAAAATTGTGTGGAAGAGAGGGCCTGTAGGTGGACCTCTGGAAAATTTGTTTGAAAGAGAGGGCCTGTAGGGAGGCCCTCCTGAAAAATTGTGGTAAAAGAGTGCTAGTTGGACCTGTAACGCGGACCTGGCGTTTTTTTGGTCAGCGTTAGGCAGAGACGACATGGAGGAGGAGTAGGAGGAGTAGAGAAGAGGAATCGGATACATAAGTAATGTTAATCTTTAGCTGCTTTCCCCCGGAGGAGATTTGAATTCCGGTGAAATCCAGGCTTTGTTCATTTAATAAGCCGTCAGCCTGTCAGCGCTGTCAGTTGACAGGCGTGTACGCTTATCGGTGATGATGCCACCAGCTGCACTGAATACCCGCTCTGACAGCACGCTAGCGGCAGGGCAGGCCAGCACCTCCAAGGCGTACAGCGCCAGTTCAGGCCACGTGTCCAGCTTTGAAACCCAGTAGTTGTATGGAGCAGAGTGATCGCTATGGACGTTGGTATGGTCAGCTAGGTACTCCCTCACCATCTTTCTGTACAGCTCCCCCCTACTCTGCCTAGACTGGGGACAGGTGACAGTGTCTTGCTGGGGTGACATAAAACTGGCAAAGGCCTTGGAGAGCGTTCCCCTGCCAGTGCTGGACAAGCTGCCTGCTCGGCTCCTCTCCCCCGCTACTTGGCCCACAGAACCATGCCCTCTGCCGCTAGCGGCGTCAGATGGGAAGGATTGTTGCAGCTTGTGCACCAGGGCCTGTTGATATCTATTCACTCTCATACTCCTTTCCTCTGCAGGGATGAGAGTGGAAAGGTTCTGCTTGTACCGTGGGTCCAGGAGAGTGAACACCCAGTAATCAGTGTTTGAAAAAATGCTTCTAACGCGAGGGTCACGGGATAGGCAGCCTAACATGAAGTCTGCCATGTGCGCCAGAGTCCCAACACATAAGAATTCCCTCTCCTCACTGGCCTGACTCTCCATTTCCTCCTCCTCCTCCAAGTCCTCTCTTCAGCCCATACACGCTCAAGAGTTAAGGACTGAGCACTGGTACCCTCTACTGTTTCGCCGACATTCTCCTCCTCTTCCTCCTCATCCTCATCCCCCTCCTCCGATACACGCTGAGAAACAGACCGGACTTCATGCTGAGCAGTGAGTTTTTCAACAGGCAGAGCAGCAGGATGGTGAGGCTGATAATGGCGGCATCGCCGCTGACCATCTGTGTTGACTCCTCAAAGTTGCTCAACACCTGGCAGATATCAGACATCCACGTCCACTCCTCATTGTAGACTTGAGGAATCTGACTGACCTGACTACCAGTTCTGGTGGAAGTTGACATCTGGCAGTCTACAATCGCTCTGCGCTGCTGGTAAACTCTGGATAACATGTTTAATGTCGAATTCCATCTCGTGGGCACATCGCACAACAGTCGGTGAGCGGGCAGTTGTAGGCGGCGCTGCGCTGCCCTGAGAGTGGCAGCATCTGTGGTCGACTTGCGGAAATGCGCACAGATGCGGCGCACCTTGGTGAGCAAATCAGACAGATTGGGGTATGTCTTGAGGAACCGCTGAACTATTAGATTGAACACGTGGGCCAGGCATGGCACATCTGTCAGTCTGCCGAGTTGAAGAGCCGCCACCAGGTTACGCCCGTTGTCACACACAACCATGCCTGGCTTGAGGTTCAGCGGTGCCAGCCACACATCGGTCTGCGCCGTGCGCGGTGGTGTGCCTTTTGTCACCTAAGCTCAGCAGTTTGAGCACCGCCTGCTGGCGCTTACCACGGCACTGCTGCTGCGCCTAGAGCTACCGACTGAAGGCGCCGTGCCCACGGATGGTAATTCGGAGGAGGAGGTGGAGGAGGAGGAGAGGTCGGAGGAGGAGGCATAGTACGCCTGAGAGACCGTGACCGAGGTAGGCCCCGCAATCCTTGGTGTGGGCAGTACATGAGCGGCCCCAGGGTCAGTCTCGGTCCCAGCCTCCACCAAGTTAACCCAATGTGCCGTCAGTGAGATATAGTGTCCCTGCCCGGCAGCACTTGTCCACGTGTCCGTGGTTAGGTGGACCTTCTCAGAAACAGCGTTGGTCAGGGCACGGATGATGTTCTCTGACACGTGCTGGTGTAGGGCTGGGACGATACGTCGGGAAAAATAGTGGCGGCTGGGGACCGAATACCGGGGGGCAGCCACCGCCATGAGATTGCAAAAGGCCTCGGTCTCTACCAGCCTATAGGGCAGCATCTCCAGGCTCAGCAATTTAGAGATGTGGACGTTGAGGGCTTGGGCATGTGGGTGGGTGGAACTGTATTTCCTCTTGCGCTCCAGCGTCTGCTGTAAAGACAGCTGAACGCTGCGCTGGGACACATTGGTGGACACTGTGGAGGATCGTGGAGGCGAAGGTGTGGTTTTCCGGCGGGAGGTGCTCGTGCCGGGGTCCTGGGCAGGGGGTTGACTAGCAGAGGCAGTGAGTGACACAGGGGAAGGAGCAGTGGTGTGACCCGCAGGAGGTGGTGAACGGCCTTGATGCCATTGAGTGGGGTGTTTAGCACTCATATGCCTGCGCATGCTGGTGGTGGTTAGGCTAGTAGTGGTGGCACCCCTGCTGATCCTGGTGTGGCACAGGTTGCACACCACAGTCTGTCGGTCATCCTCACTTTCTTTAAAGAACCTCCAGACTTGCGAACATCTAGGCCTCGCCACGGGAGCTTCACTACGTGAAACAGTTGCTGCTGATGCACCAGCTCTGGCCCTGCTTCTCCCTCTGGCCACACCACTGCCTCTTCCAACCTGTTCTGGTGCAGCACTCGCCTCTGCCTCAGAAGCACTGTCTTCACTCGGCTTATCAACCCAGATTGGGTCAGTCACCTTGTCATCCTCTGATTCCTCAGTCTGCTCCCCCCTCAGACTTCCTGCCCTGACAACAACTTCACCACTGTCTGACAACTGTGTCTCCTCATCGTCCGACACCTCTTTACAAACTTCTTCCACTAACTCAACATTGTCATCATCATCATCATCATCACCCACAGACTGCGACAGTTGGAAAACTTGGGCATTGGGAGGGGGCAGACTGGGGGGGAAGGAGGTTGAGGTGGAGGAGCCAGAGGAGTGCTCCCTTGGGTAACGTGGGTGGACTGCGTGGAAGACTGACTGGTGGACAAATTACTTGAAGCATTGTCCGCAATCCACGACATCAGCTGTTCGCACTGTTGTGGTTTCAACAGTCCTCTACCACGTGTCCCTGTAAGTTGAGACATGAAGCTAGGGAGTGTAGCTCTGCGGCGTTCCCCTGCTCCCTCATCAGCAGGTACTGTCTCACCCTGCCCAGGACCACGGCCTCTGCCCCCTGCAGTAATTTAATGCCCACGCCCTCGTCCGCGACCCTTAGCCCTGGGGTTCAACATTTTCTGTATATAAGTGTATTATATAAAAAATAAAAAATAAATGGGCCTGCTGTACTGAAACCCACAAACTTGTTCAGTGTGGTTGAATTAAGTGACGTACAGAAAGTGTCACCTGGACAGAAAATACGGATTGTAGTGAGTGTACTGAACTGTGACACACAGAATAGTTCCACACTGCTGTGTGAAATGGATTTGTATCACTGAGCTAAAACAACAAAAAAACTATTTTTTTTATATATATATTTTTTATATATATATATTTTTTTAGTTTTGTTTTTTTTGGAACGTGACGTGCAGAAACTATCGTAGAGCTAACTGACACCCTGCTGACGGTGGCTATTTTGACTGCGACCCAGACAAATGTCGCACAGAGATTTTTGGGATCAAGCTATATACGTGGAAGCAAAAGACCTGGTTGTATTAAGTGACGTACAGAGAGTGTCACCTGGACAGAAAATACAGATTGTAGTGAGTGTACTGAACTGTGACACACAGAATGGTTCCACACTGCTGTGTGAAATGGATTTGTATTACTGAGCTAAAACAACAAAAAAACTATTTTTTTAATATATATTTTTATATATATATATATATTTTTTAGTTTTTGTTTTTTTTGGAACGTGACGTGCAGAAACTATCGTAGAGCTAACTGACACCCTGCTGACGGTGGCTATTTTGACTGCGACCCAGACAAATGTCGCACAGAGATTTTTGGGATTAAGCTATATACGTGGAAGCAAAAGACCTAGTTGTATTAAGTGACGTACAGAAAGTGTCACCTGGACAGAAAATATGGATTGTAGTGAGTGTACTGAACTGTGACACTCAGAATGGTTTCACACTGCTGTGTGAAAAGGATTTGTATCACTGAGCTAAAACAACAAAAAAACTATTTTTTTTATATATATATTTTTTTTAGTTTTGTTTTTTTTAGAACGTGACGTACAGAACCTATCGTAGAGCTAACTGACACCCTGCTGACGGTGGCTATTTTGACTGCGACCCAGACAAATGTCGCACAGAGATTTTTGGGATCAAGCTATATACGTGAAAGCAAAAGACCTGGTTGTATTAAGTGATGTACAGAAAGTGTCACCTGGACAGAAAATACGGATTGTAGTGAGTGTACTGAACTGTGACACACAGAATGGTTCCACACTGCTGTGTGAAATGGATTTCTATCACTGAGCTAAAACAACAAAAAAACTATTTTTTTATATATATATTTTTTTAGTTTTGTTTTTTTTGGAACGTGACGTGCAGAAACTATCGTAGAGCTAACTGACACCCTGCTGACGGTGGCTATTTTGACTTCGACCCAGACAAATGTCGCACAGAGATTTTTGGGATCAAGCTATATACGTGGAAGCAAAAGACCTAGTTGTATTAAGTGACGTACAGAAAGTGTCACCTGGACAGAAAATACAGATTGTAGTGAGTGTACTGAACTGTGACACACAGAATGGTTCCACGCAGCTGTGTGAAATGGCTTTGTATCACTGAGCTAAAACAACAAAAAAACTATTTTTTTATATATTTTTTTTAGTTTTTTTTTTTTTTAACGTGACGTGCAGAACCTATCGTAGAGCTAACTGACACCCTGCTGACGGTGGCTATTTTGACTGCGACCCAGACAAATGTCGCACAGAGATTTTTGGGATCAAGCTATATACGTGGAAGCAAAAGACCTGGTTGTATTAAGTGACGTACAGAAAGTGTCACCTGGACAGAAAATACGGATTGTAGTGAGTGTACTGAACTGTGACACACAGAATGGTTCCACGCAGCTGTGTGAAATGGATTTGTATCACTGAGATATAACATTAAAAAAAAAAAAAGGGGGGTTATATATGGCGATAGCTGCACTACTAGTGCCAGCCAGCCAGCCAAGCCAGGAGACAAAAAAAAAATGTCTGGGTTGTTGGGATCTTTGTGGGGGATTCCTGCCTAACAGAGAACTAAATGCAGGCCCTAACACTCTCCCTGAAACGCAGCAGCTCTATCCCTAACGACATCCAGACAGCATCTGAGCCGAGCACCGCGGCCAGTCACTAGTATATTCCAGGGTCACCTGATCAGGCCAGCCAACCCCTGCTATCGACATGTAAGGGCCCCACGTGATGCTGGGTGTACCGCAGAGTCTCCTGGCTTGTGATTGGCTGAGTTTATAGGCGCCAAAAATGCACGATGCGGAAGTTGCCATTTCCTCGAGCATGGCGAGATACTCGTCCGAGCAGCAAGCACTTACGAGTACCCTAATACTCGAACGAGCACCAAGCTCGGACGAGTATGCTCGCTCATCTCTAGTAGTTACTAACGGTATCCAAGGGATAATGGGCTTCTTCTGCCAAGGACATTTCTGATGTATGTAGGTCAATTCCTTTCGAAGTAAATTGGAGGGGTACCCACGATTATAGAATTTTTGAGCCATTTCCGTAAGACGAGTTGTTTTAATGTCTGGATCGCTCACGATCCGATTCACTCGGGTAAATTGAGACCGGGAAAGTGACTTTTTTGTAATGGTAGGATGATTGCTAGAATATAGCAATAATGCATTACGGTCAGTGCTTTTGGTGTATAAATCAGTACTAAGGATACCAAATGAATCTTTCAGGACTAAGGTGTCTAGAAAGCTGATTTTGTGTGAATCTACATGAACTGTAAATTGTAGATTTTTCCTGACGTTATTAAGGTAATTCTCCTATCCATATGCAGAATATGTCGTCTATATACCGACACCACATTATGGCATTGTTCTGAAAAGATGGATGTGTATATACAAAGTGTGTTTCAAATTTGGCCATATATAGATTTGCATAAGGGGGGGCCACATTCGCCCCCATCGCTGTCCCAACCTTCTGTATGTAAAAGCTATCGCCAAACATAAAAAAAATATTATGTAGCACTAGTTCTACTAATTCAAGGCAAAAGGACTGTTCTAGATGGTTAAGTGAGGACTTGGATAGAAAAGCAGCCGTACCTGCAATCCCATCCTTGTGGGTAATAGAGGTATATAGACTATTAACGTCGAGGGTGATCAGTAAAGCATTTGGAGGGATCTTCTGTAATGTCTTTATACTCTGGAGAAAAGAAGAAGTATCCAAAAGAAAAGATGTAGTCTCCTTAACCAAGGGAGTCAACATCTTTTCTAGAAAGATGGAAAGAGGTGCCAAAATGGAGTCTGTAGACGCAACAATCGGTCGGCCCGGTGGCTTTTGCAAGTTTTTATGAATTTTAGGGAGAACATAAAAAACTGGAATAATCGGATACTCGTTCTGCAGGAACTTAAAGGGGTTGTCCGAGTTATTTTTTTGTTCTTTATATGTTTCTAACTTGTCAGGTATAATAACTTTCCCATATACTTTGTGTTTCTAAAGCTGCTGGTTTCTCAGAGTTGACTGAGGGTCACATGACCTGTGATGTCACCTTATCTCCCTGGTCTGTGATGTTTTGTACACAAGCCTCAGAGTTCAGATAACAGTCTGTACACGAGACGTCACTGGCCACGCCCCCTTTCTTTGCCGGCTCCTGCTATCTGCTCTCTCCCTGGATTCCTTCAGATAAAACATTAACCCCTTCAGCCAGAACACACTGAGGGCTCAAGGCTTTACAACAAATAGTAGCTGCAGCAGTGAGAGGAGACAAATCCTGGGCAAGGAGCTATAGAAGAATTGTATTGTACAAGAACAGGTAGGGAGAATTTCCTGTGTGTATCAGCAGTGTCATTGTACAGCTGGGACTTGTAGTCCTACACATACAACATGCTACTTAGTATTCTAGCAGGCAGACATGTCACTCAGCACTTGTATTCACTGCCTTTGCAGAGAAGGGGGAGGGGGGAGGGGCTTAGATTGTTGTTATTGCATGTACACAAAGGCCAGAAGAGAACCAGGGAAATGAGGAAATATAGATTTTTTTTTTGCCTAAAACTTGCTGAACTTAGTTATATATTGCTGTCCATCAGATTTACAGTGCTATATTTTTTTTCATAACTTGGACAACCCCTTTAAAGGTGTCTGGATCAATAATATTGAGTTGCAAGTATTTATTTAATGTATTAGATATTAAGTCTCTAATTTGAGTTGTAGGGTTATAATGGACCAATTGATATGTTTCTGTGTCCGATAATTGTCTCTGTATCTCCTGTATGTAGTAAGAGGTATCCATGATAACTATAGCTCCCCCTTTGTCCTCCTGTTTAATTGTGATAGACCTGTCCTGGCGTAAAATATTCAATGCTTGTCGTTCAACATTAGTAAGATTAGGAGCACCCATGTCGGCTACTACGTTTTCCTACGATGCATCTACAGCGGACAACATTGTGTCCCAAGTAACATTACCGAGTGATTTCTTACATATCGCACATAGCGAATTCCGATCTCGGGATTGGGAGAGAGAAACTAAGAAACTAATTTCTTCAGAGTTACATTGTACAACATTAGCGGAGTATTACAAGAATGGTATGATACCCAGAGGCCTAAGGGTGCACTTATGGCCGAATTTATTTCCGATAAGGATTACTGTGACAAATTTCAGAACATAATTCACAAGTGTTCCTTTGACATTATTGTTCTCAGTATTCAATACCTACAAAAGTCCATTGCTGAATCACGTGAGAAACTAACGACTATTGAGACTCAATTCATCTCTACCACTTCTGTACAAGAGTGGGGCGAACTTAAGAAAAAGACAGAAAAAACCATTGAGGAATTCCGAAAGTATATTGAACAAACTAAGAGGTCAAAGTATCTGCGTGATTCAGAGGACTATCAATTAAAATGAGTTTATCGATTGCAATGGCAGGATACAGGTTCTACATATCCCTCCTGTGGACAATGCCTCTTCTTCATCGGGCAGCGAACGACCGAATCAGAGACGTCCTATTCGTTTTTTTCAGCGACGAGGCCAGAGAACCAGAAAATGGTACCAAGGACCCACCGGGGACGGGGCTCCTCCACTTCAAGATGCCAGCGGGATCCAGACACGTTCCCAGTCCAGAACCTGGTAATTAACATTTCTTCAAGAACATTGTCACCTGCTGAGCATTCACTATTGTCTAAGGGATTGTCATTTTGTCCTTCAAATATGTTGCATTTATTTACTTTTGAACAAGAACTTCATCGGTTTTACAGTGCTCTGCGTCTTAAAGTACATTTCGCAGAGCACGGTAACACGTTGCGATCCCATTCTGATACTCCGGCATCCTCTCTATCTATCAGTACTTTAGGCCTCCGTAATAAAAGCTCTTTTATGCCGCCTAAAAGTTATCACGGCATCGAGGCTTTTATCAAGACTATCGATAGAGAAATTCATTATACGATTACCGAATATCAGAAGGGGAATTTGCCTTGTGCTCCTAATCTTACTAATGTTGAACGACAAGCATTGAATATTTTACGCCAGGACAGGTCTATCACAATTAAACAGGCGGACAAAGGGGGAGCTATAGTTATCATGGATACCTCCTACTACATACAGGAGATACAGAGACAATTATCGGACACAGAAACATATCAATTGGTCCATTATAACCCTACAACTCAAATTAGAGACTTAATATCTAATACATTAAATAAATACTTGCAACTCAATATTATTGATCAAGACACCTTTAAGTTCCTGCAGAACGAGTATCCGATTATTCCAGTTTTTAATGTTCTCCCTAAAATTCATAAAAACTTGCAAAAGCCACCGGGCCGACCGATTGTTGCGTCTACAGACTCCATTTTGGCACCTCTTTCCATCTTTCTAGAAAAGATGTTGACTCCCTTGGTTAAGGAGACTACATCTTTTCTTTTGGATACTTCTTCTTTTCTCCAGAGTATAAAGACTTTATAGAAGATCCCTCCAAATGCTTTACTGATCACCCTCGACGTTAATAGTCTCTATACCTCTATTACCCACAAGGATGGGATTGCAGGTACGGCTGCTTTTCTATCCAAGTCCTCACTTAACCATCTAGAACAGTCCTTTTGCCTTGAATTAGTAGAACTAGTGCTACATAATAATTTTTTTTATGTTTGGCGATAGCTTTTACATACAGAAGGTTGGGACAGCGATGGGGGCGAATGTGGCCCCCCCTTATGGAAATCTATATATGGCCAAATTTGAAACAGACTTTGTATATACACATCCATCTTTTCAGAACAATGCCATAATGTGGCGTCGGTATATAGACGACATATTCTGCATATGGATAGGAGACATGGAGTCCTTCAACACCTTTTTTAATTACCTTAATAACGTCAGGAAAAATCTACAATTTACAGTTCATGTAGATTCACACAACATCAGCTTTCTAGACACCTTAGTCCTGAAAGATTCATTTGGTATCCTTAGTACTGATTTATACACCAAAAGCACTGACCGTAATGCATTATTGCTATATTCTAGCAATCATCCTACCAATACAAAAAAGTCACTTCCCAGGTCTCAATTTACCCGAGTGAATTGGATCGTGAGCGATCCAGACATTAAAACAACTCGTCTTACGGAAATGGCTCAAAAATTCTATAATCGTGGGTACACCTCCAATTTACTTCAAAAGGAATTGACCTACATACATCAGAAATATCCTTGGCAGAAGAAGCCCATTATCCCTCGGATACCGTTAGTAACTACCTATCATCCTATTATACCCAAAATTAAAAAAAACATCCAGAAACATTGGAGTATTCTAAATAAGTTTTACCCTACAATACCAGAGTTCTCTGAACCTATACGCATTTGTTACAAAAGACCCAGAAATATCCATGACTCACTGATTAGAGCAGATATAGGCCCCCAAAAATCGCTAACAAGACAAATCATTTTCTCTACCCCAAAATCGGATACACACCCGTGCCTTTCTTGTCTACAATGTACAAACGTAAAGAAGGGTCAAACCTTCACACACCCCCAGTCTGGTAAAATTTATAATATCCGCGGTTTCTTCACATCTGCTACTTCATCTGTGATTTATTTGATTAAATGCCCGTGCGGTCTCGCATACATTGGGGAGACTTCCCGGTGTGTGCGAGACCGCATCAGCAAACATAAATCGGATATTCGCTGTAGGAAGACTGATCTTCCAATTCTGGACCATTTTGTTAAAACTGGACATAGTGTCAGCCAATTGAAATTCCAAGTAATTGAACACATTCCCCCTTTACGCAGAGGTGGTAACCGAATGCTAAAACTACACACACGAGAATCCTTCTGGATCCATGAATTACAAACCATGGCTCCAGCGGGGTTAAATCGTGACTTTGAACTACATATCTTACAATAATTGTTCCTTTTTTCTATTCTCGTCCCCCTGTCCGTCTCTTACCTTTCCCTCCCCCTTTTTTCCCCCTTCTTGTGTTCCCCTTCCCATTTTAGTTTTACTTTTTTCCCCATATTTTATTATTATTTATTTTCCATTTTTCTAGACATCTCTTCGTGATTATCTATCCCCAGTTATTTAACTAGATTATATGTACTAACTAGTAGTCTGTCATTATTAACATGAGTTATAGATATCCACCAACCAACTGCTATTTGATCCAGATATCTGTTAGACTGTTATACAATGCGCTTTCTCTGGCCAGTTCATAGAATATCAAGGTATACAGACGTCCTGTATAGAGCGTGGGCAAAGATTCAGTTCGTATTCGCCCTTACTTGAACTGCGCATGCGCACGCTCACTGACGCATGGTCATGTGACCAGCAACGTCATCAATCTAAAGCGCGGTTTTTCCGGGCTTAAATAGAAGCGCCGGCGCTCTATAACTGCATGGACGCCATTCTATTCATCTCCATTATACACCAACGGTATGTACAATAGGTTGCTTTGTCTTTGAGTTCTGTTGTGATGTATCTAGCTATGACATACTTACCTTTGTTTGTCTTGCCGTCTGCTCTACCCGCTATTGTATCTGGGTCTAGAACCTCAGAGACAGCGTTCTCCTATGGTGGATATGCTATGCACATGGCGCCCAAGACATTTTCATTAATATATATCTGGGCTACTATTACATGTAGTTGATTTTTATATGTACTTTGGATTTGCAATGCTGTACCGCTGTTTCATACTATATATTAGCCCGACATTATATAGATTTTATATAGTATTTATGTTTGTAATAATGTTCATTTGTCTTGTCTTATATTATATTTAATATCTTACATTATATGAAACTTTGTAATTTGTCTATGTCTAATGTATACATGTTATATATGTGTTGTAGGCCGTGATCAAGGTCCGGGAGGACCAAAACGTTAACGTCGGCCTTGACAATATGGATTAATATTAATAAAGCGTTCCATCAATTTGCATTATACAATTTGAGTGCCGTGATTGAATCTTCATCCATACTTGGGTGTATTGTATAGAAGACTGATAGGAAAGGACTGGTATTATTGACATGGGACTGCATGGTATAAAAGACTGGAGGGAGAGGAGTGATGTTCTGTACATGGGACTGCATGGTATAGAAGACTGTAAGGAAGAGAGGTTATTTACATGGGACTGTATCATAGAAAATTGGTGGGAGAGGACTGGTGTTATTTACTTGGGACTGCATGGTATAGAAGACTGTAAGGAAGAGAGGTTATTTACATGGGACTGTATCATAGAAAATTGGTGGGAGAGGACTGGTGTTATTTACTTGGGACTGCATTGTATAGAAGACTGGAGTAAGAGGACAAGCATTATAATTTATGGGGGCACTACAAAGAAGATTTTAACTACAGGGGTTACGGAAGGAGGCATTATAATTACAGGGGTCACTGCAGGGAACATTATAAATACTGTGGGCAGTGGTGGCGGGCATTACTACTACTGAGAGCTCTATAGAAGTGCCTTATAGATTGGCCTTATATCTATTAGGGGTGCCTTATAGGGGGGCCTTATTAGTACTGAAGGCTCTGTAGGGAGCCTTATTACCACTGGGGGTGCTATGGGGAGGGGGGACTTCCGCCTAGCAGTTAGTCCGGTGACGTCACCGGCACTAATGGACAGACTTTAGCGCCGCCCTAGCCTGTAAAGCCCACCCATCAGTGCCAGTGATGTCTCCGCTTAGCAGTGTAAAAATGTAAACAAAGTAGCCCAGGTCAAGGGAGGGTGTTGCAGTATGAAATGTCAGAGGGGCTGAGTGAGGGGAGAAGGGGTTATGTCCAGGGGAGGTCAGGGGGCCCAGGTACATTCCTTGTATAGGGGCCCTCTGCTGTCTGTGTCCACCCATCTGAGGGACTCTAACTGCTCAGAGATATGTGCAGGACATCCTGTGGCCACATGTTTTGCTTCTCATGGCGGGGATTCCAACTGGCATTTTTCAACAGGACAATGCTTGCCCACACACAGATTACACTTCCTTGGCCTGTCTGGTCCCCAATAATATTGCTAATCAAGCATTTATGTGCCGCAGAATACCATATGTGACCTGTATGCCCCCATACCCAACTGAATCTCATCTTGTATCCAAGCTAGAGGTGGCCCAACAGGATACTAGAGCCTTCATTCAATTGTACAGTTTTCCCCAATAAACATATCCTTTTGCTGTAATATTATAATCACTTACATGTATCATCATTACAACAACTCCTTCTTGCTGCTTTTTTTTTGGTCAATGAGTGTATGCCTCTACTGTGTCCCGTGTGTCTTTTCCTTCATTCTATGGCATCTTTCTTCTCAATCTTCTCCCCCATTTTCTTGACCCACTATCACTACCAGAGATCATTGAATGGGTTACCCAAGATTTCTAATGCCACCCCATATGCCTGGGCCCCTCACAGAGGTTGTACTTACCTCACTCCCTGCGTCGCTCTTGATGACTCATTCCAGTTGCGGCCTGCTATTGACTGCAGCGGTGGCCGTGCAACAGAAGCGACGCGAGTGCCGGGGAGCGGGGTAAATGCAACCTCTGTGAGGTGCTTGGGCATACTATCCTGGAAGGTATCCCAAGGGTTCTGTTACATTTACAGTAGTAGATCACAGTCTCACCAGAGAGCGTTGCATGTCCTTTCGGGTTCCGAGAGGTAATTCCATTTCTGTCTTTTAACTTTATTTTTATAGTAAAATATATTAATGTACGTTAGGGCAATGAAATAACATTAATCTGTTGGCTTGGAAATCCCCTAATCGTGTGAACAAAGGAGAGATAAATATTTCTCCACTAAAAAGCTAAAGCGAATGCTAAATTTGACCGATACTGAAGAATTAGCAGTAGGGGAATTCCAGCCATAAAAAAACAGGTATGTTTTAATCATAATCCTGGCAACAAAATAAAAAATATGGTATTTATTAGAGTGGCTGGCCAGAAGATAAGCAGGAGAGGGGGTTGGGTCATTAATTGTATCAATGCCTACCTTTGTGAAATGCTATACAGAGCTTATTGCAGGAATGGACTCTTTTCTATACAGGAATTTCCTATTAGATAGTCTACAAGAAGTCAGTGTGTACATGGTGACGTGACAGTTTTGGCATTACAAATTTTCAGTGTCAGGATATTAATGATCTATCCTCAGGAGAGGTCATCAATATTAGATTGGTGGGGGTTTGACTTCCGGCACATCTGCCAATCAGCTGGGTGAAGAGGCTATGGTGCTCATTAGAGTGCTGTGTCTCTTCAATGTTTTCCTGCATGCCGTCTAGACTGTAGCGCTGGTGCAGGGGATTTACAGCTTCCTCCCCTGTTCAAGTGAATCATGTGGATATCCTTTGAGATGGGAAAAATCCTTTAAATATTCCTTTAAAGGAAATCTGTCACCTTGGACAAATCCTATTGCAGCGAGCTCAGGAGAGGAAGAAAGTAGTAGTAGCAATACTGGAGGTTATGGATACTCATGCTGACATTTCCTTGGACCATACTACTTGGGCAGAACTTGGGCACATCTACAGTGAGGGGGAACATTTGGACATAACTACTGTGAAGGGGCACATTATGGGCATGTTTGTCCAATTTACACCTTTTTCTGCTGCCCCCTCCCCCCTTTCGTGCAACAGGAACAAGCAGGACAGATGCTGACAAATGGTAGATGCCATTACCATTTGCATATTTTTGGTACTTAAAAAGTTGTTCATTCTGAATGAAAGATCTGCTGTATCCCATCAACTGAAGACCAGTCTAGGCCACAGATCATGGCTAGGCCGATGGGTTTTTCCACATAGTGTCAGACTGAGGTTTATTGGGCCCATCAGAGGAAATTATTTCATCAATA
Source organism: Rhinella marina (assembly GCA_900303285.1). NCBI lineage: Eukaryota > Metazoa > Chordata > Amphibia > Anura > Bufonidae > Rhinella > Rhinella marina. Next base: position 14,804 of record ONZH01023189.1, read on the forward strand.
AAGTCTAATAGTTTTTGAATCAGACAAATAGAGCCTAGTGGAAGGTGATTGGCTCTAAAGGTGGCCAAATGTTTTTTTTTCTCCTGGGCCTTTTGGGCCCACTAAGGCATTACAGCTTGGGCCCACCAGAGGATCTTCTGGTACTCTGATGAGTCAGTTTGACCCTGAGTATGTCCCCAGTAGTAGAGACAAATAAAGAAAAAAATCAAAATACTCACCTTACCATCTGCGATTCAAGCCACATGCCCCCTTCTGACCTGTGGCCCAGTGTTGGCAGTTGCAAATACATCATTGTGCCACCTGTGTCCTGATGTAGGCAGACACGATAATTTGATTGTGCTGCCTAATCCCTGGCACAGTTGGTGTGATGATATCATTTTGCGACCACTTGCTTTGCTTTAAATGCCTCATAGGTTGCAGTATTCAATCACAAGGCACTGGGCAAAACATCTGTCCAAGCCCCAGATGTTTGCCCAGGAATATTCATGGGCATTTTGGGCAGCCATGGGCCCCTCAAGAGTGTGGGGCCCCGGTCGGCCACTCAAAATAACCTTAATCTGCCATTGGATCTTTTATGTAGAATAGTCACCAAATAAGGTCTTCTTTGTATAGCAGTGATCAGAATAGGCTCTGTTACGTTAACTAGTTATTAAAATGTGGTCTGTTGTTTACAATTGACTGTCCTGTGTATACACAGGTGCAGGGGACCGCTAGAGAGTAAGTGAAGGATGGGAGTGGTAGATGTGGCACTTAGGGTGTCAGTAGTACTCACAGATTATGATGGTGATCCCCACTTTTGTGCGCCCCAGGGCCATACAGTGAATGGAGGGTGCACCCTTTCTTCCTGAGAGGCATACCCTAATATTGGGGCTCCTACCTGGTGTTGATTGGGGTGCCCTTGATGTTGGTGGATATGCTGGATGCAATGCAAGACTGGTGAATAATGGAGATAATGATCAGGCCCTTTGCAATAGTAAAGTCTCTATTTACTAAAGCTTATATTAGATGGGCAGATAGTCCTGAAGATCATCGCTAACAAGTGTTCATATGAATGCTCGTTAGCAATGATATGGCAGTGTAATATTGTTGTTCATCAGGTACTTGGAATCTTTTAGCATCGTTTATCAGTGCCAGAGCGTGCTGTCTAATCATGGTCTGCTGCCAGCAAACAGTGATTCTGTATGGGGATGAGCGTTGGCATGAGCGATCACTCCTCCCCATACTGAGGAGAAGATCTCTGCATGCAATAGCAACGTTCTCCTCCGCTCATCCCGCCCATCAGAGCCGGTGACATCATCGAATACACTGCTGGGTGGAAGCCTCTGCCTAGCAGTGTAAAAACAAGAAAAAAGCCCTTGCCCTACGAAATCCAGCACATGGTAATATGGCTGCTTTCTAGGCAGTTGTAGGATCACTGATTAAGGTTCCCTGAACTTGGGGCTTTTTGTGCAGGAGGTTGAACGGACACGTATCCATACAAGCTGTTTAGATTAGGCTAAACACAAACTAGTCAGGGGCACCTAGCTCATTTTCTGACAACCTAAAGATAGGTTCACACCTTCGTTCAACTGGTCTCTGCCTGTTGGAGTTCACCAGATACTGCCGTACACCTCCGGAAAGTCAGATCCCCGTTGGATATCATTATAGTCATTATAAATTAGAATATAATTGAAAAGTTTATTTCAATAATTCAACTCAAAAAGTGAAACTCATATATTATACATATTCATTACATACAGAATGATGTATTTCAAGTGTTTATTTCTCTTAATGTTGTATAAAAATCTAATATTGTAGACTCATGGTGTAACGCACTCAATGTGTATCAGCTAATTAGCATAAAACACCAGCAAAGGTTTCCTAAGCCTTTCAATGGTTCCTCAGTCTGGTTCAGTAGGCCACATGATCATTGGGAAGACTGCTGACTTGACAGTTGTCCAGAAGACAGTCATTGATACCCTCCACAAGGAGGGGAAGCCATAGTTTACTAAAAACACTGGCTGTATTCAGCATATTAATGGAAAGTTGGAGAAATTCGCAAGGAGTGGACTGCGGCTGGAGCTAGTGCTTCAAGAGCCACCACACAAAGACGTATACAGGACATGGGCCAAAACTGTCACATTCCTTATGTCAAGCCACTCATGACCTACAGACAACGTCAGAGGTGTCTTACCTGGGCTTAAGGAGAAAAAGCACTGGACTGTTGTTCAATTGTCCAAAGTCCTGTTTTCAGATGAAAGAATATTGTTTCATTTGGAAATCAAGGTCTCAGAGTCTGGAGGAAGAGTAGAGAAGCACACAATCCAAGTTGCTTGAGGTCTAGTGTGAAGTTTACAGTCAGTGATGGTTTGGGGAGCCATGTCATCTGCTGGTGTTGATCCACTGTGTTATATCAAGTCCAACATCAGTGTAGCCATCTACCAGGTAATTTTAGAGCACTTCATGCTTCCTCCTGCTGACAAGATGGTGATATAATTTTCCAGCAGGACTTGGCACCTGCACACACTGAAAAAAAGTACCAATACCTGGTCTCCAAAACTGACTGTCGACCTGTGAAATATATAAGAACCAATTATGGAATATTTCCCAGAAAGGTTACAACAGAGACAATCTATGGTATCATGCTACACTGCAAGAATAAAAGATGTCATACAGCCTGAAACCGGAGCTGGAAAAAATAACATGGCAAGCTATACCATGAACTAATAGAATGCTTGAACTTTTTAAAGCTCTTGAGAACAATTTAAAATGTGAATTGTTACATTCTTTGGACATAATGTTTCTAAAAATATATCTCCAGGAGAATTTAGTCCCAAGAGGTTTGAGAATAGCTATCATCCCCACTTTTTTCTGACGATTCCACTTTCACATATGAGTGGAATGACTATTTGGATCAGTTTGCGGCAGGGCTCATCAGAATCATTATAGATAAAAGAGAAACTGACCTACATATTAAGGAAATAGAGAAAAATTTAGAGCAGCTTCACCATTTCTCCAATCATCCTGATTTTTCCAATATTAATCATAATGTAACTAATAGGATCTATCAGAATGAACAGGATATTATAGCCAATAAATCCTATAAGCTACAAAGGCATAGGGCTGATAGAGACCAGGGGGCATACAGACTAACTAAGACTAGAGGACCAAAATATTCTGGTATGTCCATAATAACCCCAGGAGGTCCCGTAACAGATACTGCAAATATCGACAAACAGAGACCATATCACTATAATAAAAATAGAGCACGTTCATTCACAAACCACCAATACAAAAAAAACTGGCAATCGTGACCAGAATATGGCGGATAAAACTCAACTATAAAGGTCGTCAAAAATCATGTAACTTATACTAATGGAGTCCTGAACAGCATCAACATCAGTACTAGTTCAGAAAGTCCTCAGGGGGGTCACATAGCAAAAGTAAATATACCCCACGCAGCCCCCTCCCCCACTGCCCTCAACAAGGTAAGACCAACTGAATTATATAAGTATATCTCCTCTACTAACCAAGTGGGTTGCACAGTAAAAGGGAATTCACCCCACAAAGCCCTGTCCAACAAGGAAACACCAAGGGAATCATGCAAGGATATCCCTGTTATCAATAACGTGCCAGACACATCTCATAATACCACGGATAACTCTTCTACTGAGGAGTTTCTTGAGAAATTTAAAGCACTGAAATCTAAATATTTTGAATAAAAAGCCAGGAATCGTACCCCAATTATGGGACATAATTTTGAATGTGCCACTACCCCCCCTCTCATCCATCTCACTCCGCCAAAACAAACATCCACCACAAATAACAATGGAGGAAATCCCCTTTCCGTTCCGCATGACACAATAATGTCTCCACACTGTAATACTAACCATCTTTTGGATACCACTATAGCCAGTAATATTACGATTCATCCAACATCTCCACGGGAGGATAATACCGACTACATTAGTCACATCATCACTATTGACAATACTGGGTCAGGTGCAACTTTTTTAGACCATGTACAAAAACCTACTCGACCACCGCTAGAGAAATTACAAATAAACCCTACAAATAAAGGACACCCTTACAAATCACTCAATATTTCAAACCCGACCCAGGAAAAAGAAAGTCAGAACACGAGTTTGTAGGGGAGGTCAACAAAAAGGAAAATCACCATAAATTCCAATATTGCAAAAAATACGCAAGGTGAATCTATATCTACTGTGAAGATTTTTAATCTCTCATCCCATACACTGACAAATTCAGAAATGAAACTATTACAAAAAGGGCTTTCTTTCTGCCCATATAATACAATTAATCCTTTTGAGTTATTTCTAGATGTACAAAGATTTTGAAGAAATTTCACAATTAAGAGGCAATTTCAACTTTAAAAGACAAAAAATCCTCATGAGAATACAAAAGAAAAAATAGCGGCAAATGATTAGTCTCCATATAAACATCAGGAAGTCCATCCTAAATCTAATTTTTTCCCCTCCAAAGTCAGGGATACTGTATACCAACTTTTTTTTACTTAGTATCTGTTGATCTTAAAAGAATAACCTCTGAATCAATATCCCTTAACCATAAGGGTAATCTCACTACAAATGAACAAAAAGCTTTAAAAAAACTAAGAAATAACAATGAATTAATTATCCGGCCAGCAGATAAAGGAGGTGGGGTGGTCCTTCAGAATTATATTGATTATGAACAAGAAACTCAAAACATCCTTAATGACACTGCATACTATGAAAAGATCTCTGACAATCCATTCCCCGATATAAATAAAAAAATAAATAATCTTATAAAAAATGCATATGAAAAAAATATATAAAGAAAAAAGAAAACATTTTTTTACTACCTAGGGCTCCATGTACACCCTACTTCTACCACCTTCCTAAAATCCACAAAAGCACTGATAATCCACCAGGAAGGCCTATTGTTTCAAATACCAAATGTGCTACTAGCAATTTGTCACACTACCTAGACCTTTTTCTGCAACCATATGTAAGAGCGTTGCCTACATGACTCCAGCCAATTTGCGAATTGCAGAACATTTCATGGCAGGATACCTATGCCCTACTCACCATGGATGTTACGGCCCTGTTTTCAAATATACAGCATGACCTAGGGATACAATGTGTGAGAACCATCCTCTCGAATGATATCACACTAAAACCACCACAGGTGGAGTTCCTCTTAGATAGCTTGCGGTTTATCCTCGAAAATAATTTCTTCATTTATAATAACACCATTTATCATCAATACAAAGGGACCACCATGGGGACAAAAGTGACGCCGGCCTTTGCAAACCTCTTTATGGGGGAGTTTGAAAATTGAAAATTTATCCAAAATTCTTCACCTCACAGACAGCAAATTATTTACTACAGAAGATACGTTGATGTAGTAAATAATTTGCGTGTGCATCCTTGTGCACATGCGCCGTCACTTCGCTGAACCCGGAAGTGACGGCGCGTGCGCACAAGGATGGAAGCGCTTGTAGTGTTCGGCACTGCAAGCGCTATTGCGCACGCGCCAGCGCGATCGGACTGCGCAGGCGCGGGATTTCAGCGCTAGGCCAAACGGTCTAGCGCTGTCAGTCACTTTACAGAGGGGCGTGGACTTCGGCATGGGGGAGAGCCTCGAGCCCAGGGGGGTGGTGAAGAAGCGGTGCTCAGGAGGAAAGAGCCCGCCCCACGGTGCTCTGAAGGCTCATTAGCATAATGTTTTAACTTAGTTTTTCAGCACAACCGCTGCGCTATACTCTGCAATAAAGGTATGTGAGAAATGTACAAGTTAAGGAGTTTAACCTATGTATTAAAATACATAGGTTAAAACCTGGTGACAGAGCCTCTTTAATAAGGCCGTGTGCTGGCGGTGGATCCGCCGAAGTTATGTAGAGGTGCTGGCCTATACATAACTTCAGCGGATCCACCGCCATTTCTAAATGTAAGATGGCTTCCTAGCTGTCTAACATTTAGACCATTTTCTACGCCTAAACCAGGTGTAGAAAATGGTAAGTGAGATGGGCCTGCCGGGCCAACCCCTTCCTCGCCCGCTCGCACCCACTTTTTTAGACCTGTCGTAAGCGGGGAAAAGTTGCAGATTGCGGTGCAAAGGTCTCTGCACCAGAAATATGCCTAACATAGGCGTATTTTTGTTTAATCAATGACCCCCTATGTCTTCCATACTTAATAGCAAATGCAAAAAGAAAGAAATAATCCCTAGTCTGCATATAACATCACAAACAGGTTTATTGCATGCAGATATACAAGGGAGAACCAGGATAAATCAATCATCTCTGCATATTTTACTGCAAATGTCACGATTATTTTAAATAAGTCCCTTCCAAGTAAAGAAAACAAGGAACATGAATATCATTTTCAGGAGGTGGGTAATTTTCTCTTCTATCTACATCACTTATGTGCCCGGGTCTGATCTGCTGCCAACCTTTCCAGCTTTGGAACTATGCACTTGACATTTTACCTTCCCTGCTTTTTTTGCAGTGCTACAAAATCGAGAAGCCAGATATGAATTAACTCTGCAATTAACAGCATTAACCGTTTTCAGCAACCTATTTCCCAGCCCCCGTGGACTGAGAGAGGTCAACACTATTAAAACGTTTGTTTGCGCCGTCACTCCCTGGCACCGAATGGGTTACTACGGCTTAATTATTTGGTTTCACTTAACGGTAAATGGACATTAATTGTTAAGTTGCAATGTAGCTGGCTGGAAATGATATATTTCCTCTGTATCAACAGCTAATCAGTTCATCATGATAAAGGTCATTATATTAAGTGCTTCAGTCTTGAACAGTGATTTGACTGCTTCTTACCCCCCTCATGCACCTTTTTTTTTCCGCTTAACAACTTGGTCTTCAGCCAGCCATGGCATCAGTGGAGTAGTAACTCTAAGCACCATGTATGCTGCTAACGTGGCAGTTTAAATTGTCACTTTCTATTAAAAGGTCTAAATCAGAAGGATTTTGAGGAGCAGCGTGCTGCACTGACAGTATAATTAAAAAGGGGAGAAAAAAAAACAGTTTTTTGGGGATGTCAGTGCAAACACTGATTTAAATAGCAGTTCAGCAGCTGCTTGCTAATTTAAACTACAGTATTGCTTTCTATTAAAGAATAGACCCTGATTCTGATTTTTTTTCCCTGCCGTGTGACAGCCTGAATTGCGCTGTAGTGCCTGAAAAGGTACTTTCATCGTGCAGTGTACATGCTGGGGACGAGGAGTTCCCAGAGGAGATTCTGAAAGCCCCCTGCCCACATATTAAATAGGTATAATTACATAACCTTTAAGCCTGACTCTTTAAAACAGCATTTCATGTTTGAATGGAAAAATCTTTCCCCCTCTAAAAAGGAACATGCTGCACTGTATAATAATAATCAATGTCTCTGTGTAATTCCATTTCTTTCTTCTCACACAAAATATATAATTTCAAGGGGTCCATATGATGACTCCTGTAAGGTCGGCGCGGCTGGCTTTCCATGATTCTCCTTTCAGCTACTACAACTGCAAGCTTCTGAAAGTCTATCAGCAGAATACATATTAATCTACTTGTATCTGGAGATTTTATTTTTGGGATGTTTTTTTCTTTCTTTTAGTTACATTTATTCTTATAGTGCTAAGACAGCTTCACTAAAAAATTGACAGCACCAATTTATTGAAACATGGTCAATACTTGTGTATTTGCACATTGGATACTGTTCTGTGTACAGACTATATTAATATAATTTGCTGTGCTGTTTCCTAGTAGCAACCTTTTCATGCTGGGAAGAGTTTAACTCTAATGGTTCCAGGAGTTACTGAGTGAAAGACCATACAAATGACTGCCCCCATAATTACACTTTAAATCCATGTGTATGTATTAACGAATATATGCCCTTTGGGTAAGTGCTATTAGCTAAAGGGTATATTAGAGGCCTGTTCGCTGGTTCCATAGGATAAAAGCTACAAGAACCTTTGCAAGTGTAGCCATAATCGAAAATCGGCATTCTCCAATGAAGGACATAAGGTAAAGTTGCTAATTCTAGACTTTGCTGGCATCTGGCATAAGTTACCTTGTCTTTCGCCCAGGAGGCTACAAGCTGATGACGTCATTTATAGTGTCTACCCACTTATTTCTAATAGCATAGGATGACGAACATTGAGCGAGGGGGATTTTTAATACCCACCAATGATATTATCAGTATACTGCATGTTTACAGTATATACTATATCTAACAGGTGCTTTAAAGTATACCCCCATTTACTTCAGGCATTGTAGTAACAATAAGGCTGCATTCACACGACCATATCCGCTTTGTGGTCCGCAAATCACGGATCCAGAAAATACGGGTGGGTTCACTGATCCACAAAATACGGGTGGGTTCCCCACAAAATACAGGTGGGTTCCCTCCCTGTGCATCTTGTACTTTTCGTAGGCCCCACTGTAAAAATTCCTATTCTTGTCCGCAAAATGGAAAAGAACAGGACATGTTCTATCACTTGCAGCACGACTACATTTTTTGAAAGCCCATAGGAATGAATGGTCTCCGTGTAAGATGAAAAAAGGATTGAGATTCCTCAGTGGTTGATACCTTTTAATGGCTAACAGTTAGCCATTAAAAGGTATCAACCACTGAGGAATCTCAATCCTTTTTTCATCTTATATTTACTGGCTAAGGGTTGGTTCACATCAGCATTATGCTTTCCGTTTGTGTTTTCCGTTATAACATGGTTATAACGGAAAATAACGGAAACCATAAGACGGAAGTCAAAACGGAAGCCTTTAGAGGCATTCCGTTTTGATCCGTCATAATAGAAGCCTATGTCGACAGGACTTTTTTTTCCGTCTTGCATAACCGGAACCAAACGGATCCGTTATGATTCTCATAGGCTTCTATTATGACGGATCAAAACGGAATGCCTCTAAAGGCTTCTGTTTTGACTTCTGTCTTATGGTTTCCGTTATTTTCCGTTATAACCATGTTATAACGGAAAACACAAACGGAAAGCATAACGCTGATGTGAACCCACCTTAACACGGTACAATATATATATATTTTTACTTTAACACAACTGGTCTCCGTGTGGGATCCACACAAAATGTGAATCAGACGTGATCCGAAAATACGGTTGACTGAATGTAGCCTAAGGCCTCATGCACACAGCCGTTGTGTGGCCGTTCCGTGAAAATTGAAATGGCACCCCCCCAGCCCTACTCTTAAAGCCATACTGTGATACAGGTGAATATAGAGAGATGAGCACTTACACAATGGAATCCCTCATTTCTCATGGCCCTGTCACTGGCCAGCTCACCTCATTGGAGGTGCTCCCCTGTCTGTGCTGCACAGAATACCTGATTGCCAGTGTCTATTATATGTATGTATTATATGCATTTCCACAAATACAGGAAGAAACTAAAAGTTAGCCAGAAAGAGACTAATGCAACAAAAAGGAGAAGATCTGAGATATCTGCAAGACATCATATTTCAAAGTGTTTTCAATATATTACATTGGAGAAGAAGGTTTCTGCAATGTAAAATTAACATATAGTGGTTCTGTTTTGGTACCAAATAAAAACCCCATATGTGCTGGAAAAAAGGAAAAAATATGTGTGCAAAGTATAAAATAATAATAATAGTCATGATAATAAGAATTATTATTTACACTTACAATATTTCAACCTAAAAGGTAAAATTTTGATGTAAGCATTCAGGCACCGGAAGGTCTTGCTGCTGAAGAAGTGTTTAGCAAAATGCTCTAAAATGCTTTCAAAATGTTCCAATGTTTCAAAAATTCTACATTTACAGAATTGAATTTACGGAAACTATTGCTAAAATGAGCTGAATTATAGCGATTTACGATTTTTCTGGTTTTGCAGTCAATTACTGCTTGTAGATAAGAGGGAATATATTTTGTTCACTTCCATGGTATTGAAAAATCATTGTCGCTGATTAGCAGTTTACAAAGAGACTTTAACCACGGAAACAAATCTAAGGTGCCTTCCCCTATGAGACAGTTAATTGCAAAGAAGTGGATATTAATTGAATATTGCAGTACAGGTTAAATTGGTTTAAAAAAATTGTAATGCCATATCATAATGTAGCTACCTGGCAAATTCAATATGGCTATTTGGAGGGCAGACTGTGTTTTTGACAATGGTACAACCAGAAAATAGATGTTTATAGCAATTTATCACTTGCCTATGGATATTCATAAGTGCCATTTTCAAGGTTCATAAAAGCTCATGTAAAATCATTTATCAGAGATCCATTGGAGAGGGGTATAGAAGTGACATAATCTTTTGTTCCCTAATATTTCTGTTTTTTTTGTCAGGTAAAGGTTGACTTCATTGTTCTTGGATGGGAATATTTGCCCCTATTATTGCAAAGTTTAAAATTAGGAGCATATTAACATATTACTTTTATTAATCAATATTAAAACTAGCACAAAACATACACTACTCACAAAAAAGGGCTATTTGGCTTGTGGGTGATATTTCAGGATGAACCTAAAATGCACTCTAAGGCTACTTTCACACTAGCGTTTTAAAATTCCGGTATTGAGTTCCGTCATAGGGGCTCAATACCGGAATAAAACGCTTCAGTTTTGTCCCCATTCATTGTCAATGGGGACAAAACTGAACTGAAGACAACGGAATGCTCCTGAAAGCATTCCGTTCCGTCTTCAGACCGGAGAACAAACCGCAGCATGCTGCGGTTTGCTCTCCGGTCCAGGCATCCGCACCAAGACGGATCCGGAATGACCCCCAATGCAAGTCAATGGGGGTGGATCCGTCTGGTGTGACCATAATGGTAACCGGATCCGCCCTCCATTGACTTTCAATGGAGTCCATTACGGATCCGGGTACACATAGACACATACAGACATAAACATACACACACATAAAGACATACAAACAAACACACATACATACTTACATGCTCCCCGGCAGGTCTTCGGAGCGTCAGGACGGCTCACACAGGTCACGATTCCCCACAGCGCCCTCTGCTGGGCGCCTGGTGGAATCGTCAGATGACGATTCCACCAGGCGCCCAGCAGAGGGCGCTGTGGGGAATCGTGACCTGTGTGAGCCGTCCTGACGCTCCGAAGACCTGCCGGGGAGCATGTAAGTATGTATGTGTGTTTGTATGTCTCTATGTGTGTGTATGTTTATGTTTATGTGTATGTATATGTATGTACTGTGTGACATGTGTGGGGCCGGAGCGCGGTTCCGGCTCCACACATGTCACTGCGGCAGGCCTGATCCGGCAGCACCCTTCACCTGCCGGATCAGGCCTGCCGCCAGTGTGAAAGTAGCCTAACCTTTATAGGCGAACTTAATGTGACCTTGAATGCACATGTCCAACTGTTCAGTGTTCCAGTACTTTTTGCACAACTTGCTGTTGTGCTTAATGGCAAAATTCATAACAGGTGTTTCATCCATGAATCGCCCAATAAATTTTCTGGTTCAATTAGAATCAGTATTTAAACAGTCCTTTTCATCATGTTATTCATATTTTGACATCATGAGACCAAGACGACACCTAACATTTGATCAACAGTACCTCACCATTGTGAGGCTTCTAGCAGGACGTTCTAAGGCGGAAATGGCCACTGAGCTTAGAGTGTCACAGAGTATCATCAGCAGGTTGCAACAGAGACACAGAGAGACTGGAAGAGTCATAGAAAGGTAAGGAAATGGACATCCTTTGGCCACATCCCACGCTAATGACCACTGCATTGTGAACAATGCTCTGCAGAACCGGATGATGAATGCCACACAAGGGAGGTGAGAGGCACCCAAGTGTCACGTCAGACCATTCGAAACTGTTTGCATCAGCATTGCTTGCATGCTAGATGACCTGCAAGGGTACCTGTCCACACCACCAGGCACAGCCGTCATCGTCTTGCATGGGCGAGGGAGCATCTACGCTGGATGAAGAACCATTGTGCCTCAGTGCTGTTCACTGATGAAAGTTGATTCACGCTGAGCAGAAATGATGGCTTCCAATAAAGTTGGAGACATCAAGGAGAGCACTATGCATCAGCCATTGTTGTCACCAGATGAGCCTTTGCTGGTGGTGGTGTTACAGTGCGGGCAGGTGTACATAGTCAATACAGAACTGCCCTACACTTTGTGAATGGTACAGTGACAAGCCCAACTACTTGAATAACATCATTAATCCAGTTATTGTGCCTCTACATGAACAACACAGGCCTAACTTAATCTTCATGGATGACGATACGCCAGCTCATCGAGGCCAGCTCATCTATCATTAGGGAATGACTGCTGTAGACTGGGGTACCTCAAATGGAGTGGCCTGCACTTTCTCCATCCAATCTCCTATGGTCGGGGTATATGCACTAATCCAATGCCTAGGAATCAACAGCTTGGCTGCCATGACGAGAAGGGAAGAAAGGTGGGCTTTGACGAGAAGGGAAGGAAGGGTGGGGTAAATTAAGGAGGACTAAAGAGGAAGTGAGAATAATAGAAATAGAACATATGTGGTTGACAGCTAGTTTAAACGAATCCCAGAAAGGGGAAATTCTTGGGCAGCCCCACCAAATATGGAGGAAGGATCTAACATCATTATGGCACCTCCAACACTCTGCGGGGACCAGGGGATTCATTGTATGCAAAATTTCGGGTGTCCAATACCACCTGGTCATGAGTTTGAATGAGTTCTCTGGTATATGTATGCATCCAGAGGGGCCATGTGAGTTGCGGAGAATTAGTTTAGTCTCACGTTCTGAGAATGAGATACCCAGTTCCTTCTCCCATTGTGTAAGATGTAAGGGTTTAGATGTGAAGTTGCCGTCTAGTATTTTCTTATAAAAGAGAGATATTAGGCCTTTACGGTGAGTCCTAGTCACTAATAATGACTCATACCAGGTGGGATCTTTGACCCTTTTCGGATCCTTTAGGAAATGAGTACAGATTTTATGGAAATGTCTATAATGAAGTAGCGACCAGTTTCTAATATGATAGACATTAGACAAATATGACAGTGAAGGAATCAAATCATTTGCCAATAATTCCTTTATGAGCACTTTTCCCAGCAAGGGCCAAATCTCCAGGTCATCCTTATATTCAAATTGTGCTATATAGGGGAGAGGTTTTGCTGGTGTAGAAAGGGAAAGAGAACGTACCAATTGTAGGGGCCTAGCAAGTGCCTGCCATGTATAAAGGACTCCTTTTGAATAAGGGGTGAATCACCGTTCCAATCTGGGGTTGGCTGGGAACTTTCCAGAGATTAGCTAAATCAGATGGTGATAGAAAGTGTAATGCAATCTGCACTCCTAGCTTACTAGTATATGGGTTTAGCAACTCATGGTGCGAGCGCAGTTGGATGGCCCTGTAATATGTTGTCATATTTGGGAGTCCAAAGCCACCCAGGTGTTTGGGAAGAGTCAGAGTCTTATAGGCTAGTTGAGGGCGAGAGTTCTTCCATATAAATGAAGAGAACAATTTCTTGATTGAGGCCAAAATATGTGGTGGTATGTACACTCACCGGCCACTTTATTAGGTACACCTGTCCAACTGCTTGTTAACACTTAATTTCTAATCAGCCAATCACATGGCGGCAACTCAGTGCATTTAGGCATGTAGACATGGTCAAGACAATCTCCTGCAGTTCAAACCGAGCATCAGTATGGGGAAGAAAGGTGATTTGAGTGCCTTTGAACGTGGCATGGTTGTTGGTGCCAGAAGGGCTGGTCTGAGTATTTCAGAAACTGCTGATCTACTGGGATTTTCACGCACAACCATCTCTAGGGTTTACAGAGAATGGTCCGAAAAAGAAAAAACATCCAGTGAGCGGCAGTTCTGTGGGCGGAAATGCCTTGTTGATGCCAGAGGTCAGAGGAGAATGGGCAGACTGGTTCGAGCTGATAGAAAGGCAACAGTGACTCAAATTGCCACCCGTTACAACCAAGGTAGGCAGAAGAGCATCTCTGAATGCACAGTACATCGAACTTTGAGGCAGATGGGCTACAGCAGCAGAAGACCACACCGGGTGCCACTCCTTTCAGCTAAGAACAGGAAACTGAGGCTACAATTTGCACAAGCTCATCGAAATTGGACAGTAGAAGATTGGAAAAACGTTGCCTGGTCTGATGAGTCTCGATTTCTGCTGCGACATTCGGATGGTAGGGTCAGAATTTGGCGTCAACAACATGAAAGCATGGATCCATCCTGCCTTGTATCAACGGTTCAAGCTGGTGGTGGTGGTGTCATGGTGTGGGGAATATTTTCTTGGCACTCTTTGGGCCCCTTGGTACCAATTGAGCATCGTTGCAACGCCACAGCCTACCTGAGTATTGTTGCTGACCATGTCCATCCCTTTATGACCACAATGTACCCAACATCTGATGGCTACATTCAGCAGGATAATGCGCCATGTCATAAAGCTGGAATCATCTCAGACTGGTTTCTTGAACATGACAATGAGTTCACTGTACTCAAATGGCCTCCACAGTCACCAGATCTCAATCCAATAGAGCATCTTTGGGATGTGGTGGAACGGGAGATTCGCATCATGGATGTGCAGCCGACAAATCTGCGGCAACTGTGTGATGCCATCATGTCAATATGGACCAAAATCTCTGAGGAATGCTTCCAGCACCTTGTTGAATCTATGCCACGAAGAATTGAGGCAGTTCTGAAGGCAACCTAGGTGTACCTAATAAAGTGGCCGGTGAGTGTATATTGGAGTGGATTGCTTAAGATATAATAGCTTGGGGGCTATAAAGGTTTTAAGCAAGTTCTTGAGTCCTATCCAGGTCATAAAAGGTATATCCAGATTTTCCAGTTGTTGTCTAATTTCCTTCAGTAAGGGTGGGTAGTTAAGTTGGAATAGTGAATCTGTTTTATGTGAGATATTTATCCCTAAGTAAGACATATGAGTGGGAGGCATTGGAAAGGATATAATTAGGAAAGGGAAGATTTGACATCCCGGGGTAAATTAATCCCTAGTGCCGAGCATTTGGGAAAATTAATCTTAAAATTGGACAAGGAACCAAAATGGTTGAACAGATCAAGCAAGGCGGGAAAGGCACGAACTAGATCTTTCATAAAGATAAGCATGTCGTCCGCAAATGCGGCTACGCTATGAGTGCCTTGCTTGGTGTTCAAACCTTGAAGAGGGGTTTTGCCTGATAGCTTGTATTAGGGTTTCCAGGCAAAGGATAAATATGGAGGGGGATAAAGGGTAACCTTGCCTGGTGCCATTGTATATATTTAAGGTAGGAGAGAGAACACCATTCACCCTAACTCTGGCATATCTTGAGGAATATAAGGACATTACTGCGGATATAAAAGTTGTGGGAAGGCCAAACTTATGTACTGTCAATTTCATAAACTTCCAATCTACTCTATCAGCATCAGTGCTGAGGAGGGTTAAACTCATAACTGTGCGATTGTCATATTCAATGGCTTGTATTACTCTAAAAGTGCTATTTGTTCAGGAGAAATCATTTTCTGGAGCAAGGGTGCTATATGTGAAGCAAGGATTTGGGCCCATAGTTTTATATCCACATTTCACAGGGAGATAGGCCTATAGCTAGCTGTTAAATCCGGATCTTTACCTCTACTATATGAGCCTCCAGGGTTTGTTTAGCTGGAGATGATCTATCCCATAGTGCATTGAAATATCATTCCATACGGGGGCCTAGTACTGAAAAGAATTTTTTATAGTATAGGATAGGCAAGCCATCAGTACCAGAGCTCTTGCCAGAGGGTGTGGAATATAGTGCAGTTTTAATTTCTTGCAAATGAATAGGAGCTATGAAGGAATTTACGTCTTCTGGTTCTAATGGGGGGAGTAAAAGTGAGTCCAGAAATTTCTGGATTTGAGAAGATCTATCTGTTATATCCGCCCGCGACTCGTGTTGTCTCAAATTGTAAAGGATGTGGTAGTACTCTGAAAAAGCCCTTGCTGTTTTAATGGACTTAATACTGTATGTGTCTGCTCCAGCCTTTTCTTTATCAAAGCTGACATGATCTTTTTCCCTTTTTCACCATGTGCGTATTGTTTGTGGTTGATTCTAATGTAAGCTCTTGCTTCTCTAATATTAAGTAAGTCTTTAAGGGAATTACGGAGCCGAGTTAGTTCTTCTTGGTCTCGGATTGCAAGTGATTTTTTGTGGGCTTTCTCAAGGGAAGCAATATGCCTTAATAAAGATGTCAATTGTTGCATGCTTAGTTTTTTTCAAATGGATGCCTAGGGCAATAAATTCTCCCCTCATTACGGCCTTAAGGGCTTCACAAATAGAGGATTGTTGGGCTGAGTGGGACGTGTTTTCTTCAAAATACCTATTTATCTTTTCTGAGAATGATTGGACTGTTTTTGCCAAATCTAACAGCGTGGGGTTGAGTCTCCCCGTCCACATATTTTTGGGAATATCTGGGAATTCCATTGTGAGTGTAATAGGTGCGTGATCCGATATAGTTATGAAATGAATATCTGCTTTCACCACCTGGGAGAGACACCCACTTCCAATCAAGATATGGTAGGATCTTGGTAGGGCATTAGAGTAAAAAGTGAAATCCTTACCATCTGCATTCAGAGTCCGCCTTTATAGCGTGCAGGGCACGATGACTTGAAATATTGTGTGGTTTTTATTTGGTGCTGTTATGGAGGTATTTCATGTTGCACTGTGATATCTAATGCTTTTGAAGTATTTTATGCTTCACTCTGGTATTTATTTGGCGCTGATGGGATGCTATTTTGTGCTGCATTGTGGTAGTTATTTGGCATGGTTGGGGAGGTATTATGTGCTGCATTGTGGCATTTATTTGGGGTTGTTGAGGAAGTAATTTGTGCTGAACAGTGGTATCTGACGCTTCTGGGGAGGTATTTTGAGCTTTATTAAGGTATGTGGTGCCATTGGTGAGGTAATATATGTCCCTGATCATATGATTAGGTATTTCTGTGTTCCACTTTTATTTCCTTTCTTATATTGATGGCTTACCTAGGGGCATGAACAAGTAAAGCAATAACTGCTGCAGCATGCCTTTCACACCACTATCTTTACGCCATATCATATGTGTCGATGGGCTTTTTGGCTACTTTGTAAGCCCAGTCTGTCCCTGATCTCTGTGCATTAGAGAAAGACACAGGGCACATATTTCAAACTCATTGCTGAAGGTCTTATAGTGGAGTTAGGCCTCATGCCAAGTTATGGTATGAGGGCCCATGATACCATGAAAGACCTGTGCCTCCTGCTGAGTCAGTAGTGAGACCAGGAAGATGTCTTAATGCCTTTGATGATTGATAGACATCTCACCATGTATGGCCAGCTAAGTAGAGAGAGAGAGAACCATACATACTCAGACTCACAAGGTCACGGACAAATCTTTGACGGTTAAAGTGGTCAAATGTTTCTCCATTCTGTGTTACAGAATTGTACTTTCAGACATGAATTCTAT
The DNA here is from genome assembly GCA_900303285.1 of Rhinella marina. Classification (NCBI taxonomy): domain Eukaryota; kingdom Metazoa; phylum Chordata; class Amphibia; order Anura; family Bufonidae; genus Rhinella; species Rhinella marina. The sequence continues at coordinate 32,208 of ONZH01023189.1, forward strand.
TACTTCTCTGATGAGATGATCGTTTAATTCTTTTGAAAGCTTGGCTACATTTGTGACTTAGATGCTTTCTGAAGCGAGCAGCTGTAATAGGTGACATTTTATGCTAATAGCTCGTCATTTGCAGCCTGCCTGAGAGACCCTTGTGTTATTCAATATATTTTTTCTTAAGAGAGTTTTTGAGTTGGTAGACACAAATGAGTCATAACATTTAAGCTCTCTATCACATTCTCAGCTGTTACAGTTATTACCCTGAAGGGCATTGAGATAGTGATCTTGAGATAAGTATCTATATGATGGTTAAATGTACAATTCTTATGTGGTCCCAATTACATTTGTAACTTGAAAGCACGCTACACTTTATCACTTTTTCCTGTGGCAAAATTGAAACTGCGAAAGATCGATTTGCTTCTGACTCTTGAAAAAAAAAAAGAATATTATTCCAATGATTGAGATCAAAGATCATTTTCTTTACAGAATAATGGAAGTTTAGCTTGTATTTACTTTGCGAGAATGGCAGGGAGGTGGTTATACAGCTAGAGTGTTCGTACTTCAATCAAAAAGAAAACTGAGTATTGTAGGAGAAGCTGTTGCATCTAATTGCTCGTATTATGGAGAATTCACTTGAATATGTATCATATAAGAGCAGCTAGTTTGTTAATATAGAAAACATTTATTGTACATAATAGTATCCAGGTACTCCTAGGAGGGAGTTTAACTCTTTCGAGAAGGAACTTATCTGCTACCTTTTTAAAGGAGCATGAAGGTTGATGACTGATTTACTTAATCTAAATTATATATATATAAATATAAAGGTTTCAGAGCCTGTGTTCTTAATAAACACTAGCACCATCTACAGTGCACAAAATTTTCAGGTATTGCAAAAGGTGGTACTCTGCAGTTGATAATAAATTGTGAATGCACGCAGTGGTCCCTCAAGTTACAATATTAATTGGTTCCAGGACGACCATTGTATGGTGAAACTATTGTAACTTATAGTTATCGGTTCCAAAGCCCCAAATGTCATCCAAGATAAAAGAGAATGAAGATTTAAGAAAAATAAGCAGATAACTAAGACAGATAAAACAAGTTAGGAATAGCTGCTAACTAGCATCTAATCCAGCTATTTTACCAGATAAGTGACCTTGATTCGTTGGATCTGAGTCTGAAACATTGTATGTTGAGTAGAGATGAGCGAGTAGTGTTCGATCGAGCCGGTATTCGATCGAATACTACGCTATTCGGCATACTCGATTTCAATCGAGTATAACGGCGATGGCGCACTTAGAATTCGTTTCCCCTCCCACCTTCCCTGGCGCTCTTTTTCCACCAATCAACATGCAGGGGGGGTATGACAGGCACGCTGAGCACGCTGGCAGCGCGAAAACAGCGTCTACATGGATTGGCTGGAAAAACCATGTGACCTCGAATATTAAAAACTCAGCTCTTCCTGCTCGTACGCATATGCTGCGTGAACTTAGTCAGGGACAGAGGCTGGAGAAGGGACAGACAGGTTTTAGCAGTTGGACAGGCAGGAGCGTGATTAAAAGCCCTTATCAGGGCTACTATAGTGCACTACAGTGATAGCTTTACTACAAGATACACTTTACAGAGAACGGCTGCCGTATTCAGGGATAGCTGCTGGAGTAGGGACAGAGAGAGGCATTAGTGGTGTATTAGGTGCTCTGCTACATACCAAACTATATTGGCACTACTGTTCAGCGTTCTTTTTGGCTGAAAAACCCTGTTATATAACTAGTGTGTATATGCACCATCTGATCTGGCAGTATACGGCTGTGAATTTTATTTTATTTTTTTAAATACAGTTTATTTGGCTCTAGTGTTCTGGGTTCTGTGTGCCTGCAATACCCTTTTTGTATACCAGGTGTAAATACCCACCGTCTGTTCAGTTAGTACACGGCTGTGTACCTTGAAATATACAATATCTAGGCCATTTAATAGGCCACTGTACTGTGCGTTTTCTTGCTAAATTATTTCACATACCTGGTGTAAATACCCACCGTCTGTTCAGTTACTACACGGCTGTGTACCTTGAAATATACAATATCTAGGCCTTTTAATTGGCCACTGTACTGTGCGTTCTCTTGCTAAATTATTTCACATACCTGGTGTAAATACCCACCGTCTGTTCTGTTACTACACGGCTGTGTACCTTGAAATATACAATATCTAGGCCTTTTAATTGGCCACTGTACTGTGCGTTCTCTTGCTAAATTATCTCACATACCTGGTGTAAATACCCACCGTCTGTTCAGTTACTACACGGCTGTGTACCTTGAAATATACAATATCTAGGCATTTTAATAGGCCACTGTACTGTGCGTTCTCTTGCTAAATTATTTCACATACCTGGTGTAAATACCCACCGTCTGTTCAGTTACTACACGGCTGTGTACCTTGAAATATACAATATCTAGGCATTTTAATAGGCCACTGTACTGTGCGTTCTCTTGCTAAATTATCTCACATACCTGGTGTAAATACCCACCGTCTGTTCTGTTACTACACGGCTGTGTACCTTGAAATATACAATATCTAGGCCATTTAATAGGCCACTGTACTGTGCGTTTTCTTGCTAAATTATCTCACATACCTGGTGTAAATACCCACCGTCTGTTTAGTTACTACACGGCTGTGTACCTTGAAATATACAATATCTAGGCCTTTTAATTGGCCACTGTACTGTGCGTTCTCTTGCTAAATTATTTCACATACCTGGTGTAAATACCCACCGTCTGTTCTGTTACTACACGGCTGTGTACCTTGAAATATACAATATCTAGGCCTTTTAATTGGCCACTGTACTGTGCGTTCTCTTGCTAAATTATCTCACATACCTGGTGTAAATACCCACCGTCTGTTCAGTTACTACACGGCTGTGTACCTTGAAATATACAATATCTAGGCATTTTAATAGGCCACTGTACTGTGCGTTCTCTTGCTAAATTATCTCACATACCTGGTGTAAATACCCACCGTCTGTTCTGTTACTACACGGCTGTGTACCTTGAAATATACAATATCTAGGCCATTTAATAGGCCACTGTACTGTGCGTTCTCTTGCTAAATTATTTCACATACCTGGTGTAAATACCCACCGTCTGTTCAGTTACTACACGGCTGTGTACCTTGAAATATACAATATCTAGGCATTTTAATAGGCCACTGTACTGTGCGTTCTCTTGCTAAATTATCTCACATACCTGGTGTAAATACCCACCGTCTGTTCTGTTACTACACGGCTGTGTACCTTGAAATATACAATATCTAGGCCATTTAATAGGCCACTGTACTGTGCGTTCTCTTGCTAAATTATTTCACATACCTGGTGTAAATACCCACCGTCTGTTCAGTTACTACACGGCTGTGTACCTTGAAATATACAATATCTAGGCATTTTAATAGGCCACTGTACTGTGCGTTCTCTTGCTAAATTATCTCACATACCTGGTGTAAATACCCACCGTCTGTTCTGTTACTACACGGCTGTGTACCTTGAAATATACAATATCTAGGCCATTTAATACGCCACTGTACTGTGCGTTCTCTTGTTAAATTATTTCACATACCTGGTGTAAATACCCACCGTCTGTTCAGTTACTACACGGCTGTGTACCTTGAAATATACAATATCTAGGCATTTAATAGGCCACTGTACTGTGCGTTCTCTTGCTAAATTATTTCACATACCTGGTGTAAATACCCACCGTCTGTTCAGTTACTACACGGCTGTGTACCTTGAAATATACAATATCTAGGCATTTTAATAGGCCACTGTACTGTGCGTTCTCTTGCTAAATTATCTCACATACCTGGTGTAAATACCCACCGTCTGTTCTGTTACTACACGGCTGTGTACCTTGAAATATACAATATCTAGGCCATTTAATAGGCCACTGTACTGTGCGTTCTCTTGCTAAATTATTTCACATACCTGGTGTAAATACCCACCGTCTGTTCAGTTACTACACGGCTGTGTACCTTGAAATATACAATATCTAGGCATTTTAATAGGCCACTGTACTGTGCGTTCTCTTGCTAAATTATCTCACATACCTGGTGTAAATACCCACCGTCTGTTCTGTTACTACACGGCTGTGTACCTTGAAATATACAATATCTAGGCCATTTAATACGCCACTGTACTGTGCGTTCTCTTGTTAAATTATTTCACATACCTGGTGTAAATACCCACCGTCTGTTCAGTTACTACACGGCTGTGTACCTTGAAATATACAATATCTAGGCATTTTAATAGGCCACTGTACTGTGCGTTCTCTTGCTAAATTATTTCACATACCTGGTGTAAATACCCACCGTCTGTTCAGTTACTACACGGCTGTGTACCTTGAAATATACAATATCTAGGCATTTTAATAGGCCACTGTACTGTGCGTTCTCTTGCTAAATTATCTCACATACCTGGTGTAAATACCCACCGTCTGTTCTGTTACTACACGGCTGTGTACCTTGAAATATACAATATCTAGGCCATTTAATACGCCACTGTACTGTGCGTTCTCTTGTTAAATTATTTCACATACCTGGTGTAAATACCCACCGTCTGTTCAGTTACTACACGGCTGTGTACCTTGAAATATACAATATCTAGGCATTTTAATAGGCCACTGTACTGTGCGTTCTCTTGCTAAATTATCTCACATACCTGGTGTAAATACCCACCGTCTGTTCTGTTACTACACGGCTGTGTACCTTGAAATATACAATATCTAGGCCATTTAATACGCCACTGTACTGTGCGTTCTCTTGTTAAATTATTTCACATACCTGGTGTAAATACCCACCGTCTGTTCAGTTACTACACGGCTGTGTACCTTGAAATATACAATATCTAGGCATTTTAATAGGCCACTGTACTGTGCGTTTTCTTGCTAAATTATCTCACATACCTGGTGTAAATACCCACCGTCTGTTCTGTTACTACACGGCTGTGTACCTTGAAATATACAATATCTAGGCCATTTAATACGCCACTGTACTGTGCGTTCTCTTGTTAAATTATTTCACATACCTGGTGTAAATACCCACCGTCTGTTCAGTTACTACACGGCTGTGTACCTTGAAATATACAATATCTAGGCATTTTAATAGGCCACTGTACTGTGCGTTCTCTTGCTAAATTATTTCACATACCTGGTGTAAATACCCACCGTCTGTTCAGTTACTACACGGCTGTGTACCTTGAAATATACAATATCTAGGCCTTTTAATTGGCCACTGTACTGTGCGTTCTCTTGCTAAATTATTTCACATACCTAATTATATACCCAAATATTGTATTTGCAACAAAAAAAATAAAATGCGGAGGGGGGCTAGCGGAATCGGACGTGGACGAGGACGGGGGCGCGGAAATGCTGTTGGTGGCCTTGTTGAAGCCAGTGGGGATACAATGCGTGCTGGTGAGGGTCAGCCAGGATCACACTCATCCAGAATCCCTGCCTTTATGGGACAGTTAAGCAGGGGGCGAGTTACACCGCTGTTGAGGCCTGAGCAGGTTGAACAGGTGGTGCAATGGATAGCCGATAGCGCTTCCACACAGTTGTCCACCAGCCAGTCATCCACACAGTCTCACTCTGACCCTCCTTCCTCCACACCTGGCCAACAGAGTCATCCCACCCTTGACCCCTCCCAGGAGCTCTTTTCGGGTCCTTTTTCAGATGTGCCGGAAGAATCCCAGGAGCTAGCAGAGGAATTTGTTTGTAGTGATGCCCAAACACTTGAGTTTTCGCCATCTCCTGCTGATGTGGACCCTGAACCAGCATCTGTTATCATGAGCGATGATGATGATGAGACGCAGTTGCCATCAAGGGAGGCTGTTGGAATGTCCAGTGGGCAGGAGGAGGAGCAGAGTGAGGAAGAGGAGGTGGTGGATGACGAAATGACCGACCCCACTTGGCCAGGGGTGATGTCCAGCGGGGAAAGCAGTGGAGAGGTGGTGGTCTGCGCAGCACCGAAAAGGCAGCAAGAGGCAGAGGGATGTCCACAGGCAGAGGGATGTCCACAGGCAGAGGGATGTCCACAGGCAGAGGGATGTCCAGAGGCAGAGGGATGTCCACAGGCAGAGGGATGTCCACAGGCAGAGGGATGTCCAGAGGCAGAG
>ONZH01023190.1:0-41892 GCA_900303285.1 Rhinella marina
GTACTGTGCGTTCTCTTGCTAAATTATTTCACATACCTGGTGTGTAAATACCCACCGTCTGTTCAGTTACTACACGGCTGTGTGTACCTTGAAATATACAATATCTAGGCCTTTTAATAGGCCACTGTACTGTGCGTTCTCTTGCTAAATTATTTCACATACCTGGTGTAAATACCCACCGTCTGTTCAGTTACTACACGGCTGTGTACCTTGAAATATACAATATCTAGGCCATTTTAATAGGCCACTGTACTGTGCGTTCTCTTGCTTAAATTATTTCACATACCTGGTGTAAATACCCACCGTCTGTTCAGTTACTACACGGCTGTGTACCTTGAAATATACAATATCTAGGCCATTTTAATAGGCCACTGTACTGTGCGTTCTCTTGCTAAATTATTTCACATACCTGGTGTAAATACCCACCGTCTGTTCAGTTACTACACGGCTGTGTACCTTGAAATATACAATATCTAGGCCTTTTAATAGGCCACTGTACTGTGCGTTCTCTTGCTAAATTATTTCACATACCTGGTGTAAATACCCACCGTCTGTTCAGTTACTACACGGCTGTGTACCTTGAAATATACAATATCTAGGCCTTTTAATAGGCCACTGTACTGTGCGTTCTCTTGCTAAATTATTTCACATACCTGGTGTAAATACCCACCGTCTGTTCAGTTACTACACGGCTGTGTACCTTGAAATATACAATATCTAGGCCTTTTAATTGGCCACTGTACTGTGCGTTCTCTTGCTAAATTATTTCACATACCTAATTATATACCCAAATATTGTATTTGCAACAAAAAAAAAAAAATAAAAAAAAATAAAATGCGGAGGGGGCTAGCGGAATCGGACGTGGACGAGGACGGGGGCGCGGAAATGCTGTTGGTGGCCTTGTTGAAGCCAGTGGGGATACAATGCGTGCTGGTGAGGGTCAGCCAGGATCCCACTCATCCAGAATCCCTGCCTTTATGGGACAGTTAAGCAGGGGGCGAGGTTACACCGCTGTTGAGGCCTGAGCAGGTTGAACAGGTGGTGCAATGGATAGCCGATAGCGCTTCCACACAGTTGTCCACCAGCCAGTCATCCACACAGTCTCACTCTGACCCTCCTTCCTCCACACCTGGCCAACAGAGTCATCCCACCCTTGACCCCTCCCAGGAGCTCTTTTCGGGTCCTTTTTCAGATGTGCCGGAAGAATCCCAGGAGCTAGCAGAGGAATTTGTTTGTAGTGATGCCCAAACACTTGAGTTTTCGCCATCTCCTGCTGATGTGGACCCTGAACCAGCATCTGTTATCATGAGCGATGATGATGATGAGACGCAGTTGCCATCAAGGGAGGCTGTTGGAATGTCCAGTGGGCAGGAGGAGGAGCAGAGTGAGGAAGAGGAGGTGGTGGATGACGAAATGACCGACCCCACTTGGCCAGGGGTGATGTCCAGCGGGGAAAGCAGTGGAGAGGTGGTGGTCTGCGCAGCACCGAAAAAGGCAGCAAGAGGCAGAGGGATGTCCACAGGCAGAGGGATGTCCACAGGCAGAGGGATGTCCAGAGGCAGAGGGTCCAGAGGCAGAGGGATGTCCACAGGCAGAGGGATGTCCAGAGGCAGAGGACAGTCCAGACAGAGTAGTGAGGCCACAGCCAGCACGGCCGAAGCTGTTCCCGGCAGCGGGCAGTCGCGCGAAGCGAAGCTCCCCCATCGAGGCCTCGTACTTCTGTGGTGTGGAGATTTTTTAATGTTTGTGCGGATGACAAACTGAGCGCGGTTTGCACACTCTGCCACTCAAAACTGAGTAGGGGCTCTGAGAAGAGCAATCTGACCACCTCAGGCATGCGGCGTCACTTGGAAGTCAAGCACTGGGCTGAGTGGGAGAGAGCAAACGCAATACAACCTGCGCCCGGTCCTGCTGCCACTGCCTCTTCCCCTTTGTTGTGTGCTGCCACTGCGGTCCAGACCTCCAGCCAGGACACCTCCACATCTGCCTCTGCCTCGGCTACTTTGGGGCCTTCTCCTTCAGCCTCCCCTTCCCCCGCCTCTTCGCCTGCACCTTCACACTCCTCGTCCCAACAACTGTCCATCTCGCAGGCGTTCGACCGCAGGCGGAAGTACGCCTCGAGTCACCCCCAAGCCCAAGCCTTAAACTGCCACATCTCCAAACTGCTGGCCCTGGAGATGTTGCCGTTTAGGCTTGTGGAGACGCAGGCCTTCCGCGACCTGATGGCGGCTGCCGCACCTCGCTATTCCGTCCCTAGCCGCCACTACTTTTCCCGGAGTGCCGTCCCCGCCCTGCACCAGCACGTGTCGCGTAACATCAGGCGGGCCCTGAGGTACGCAGTCAGCCGCAAAGGTCCACTTGACACCGACTCGTGGACAAGCGCTTGCGGCCAGGGACGCTACATCTCTTTGACGGCACACTGGGTGAATGTAGTGGAAGCGGGGACGGGGTCGCAAACAGAGACGGCCTACCTACCACCCCGCCCAAGATTGCTAGTATGGGTTCTGATAAACCCCCCTCCTCCTCCCTCCTCCTCCTCTGCCTTAACATCGCCCTCAGCCGCTAGCTGGAAGCGTTGCAGCACTGGCGCGGGGAGACGTCAGCAGGCGGTGCTTAAGCTCATCAGCTTGGGCGACAGGAAGCCACAGCGCCCCAGAGGTGAGGGACGCCATATTGCAGCAGACGGAGATGTGGCTGTCGCCGCTGCAGCTAGGACCAGGCATGGTCATGTGCGATAACGGCCGTAACCTGGTGGCGGCTCTGGAGCTTGCCGAACTCGATCACGTACCATGCCTGGCCCACGTTTTTAATCTGGTAGTCCAAAAATTTCTAAGACTTACCCCAACCTGGCAGAGCTACTGGTGAAAGTGCGGCGCTTGTGCGCTCACTTTCGGAAGTCAACTGTAGCTGCTGCTAGCTTAAAAAAACTCCAGCAACGCCTCCATTTGCCTGAACATCGGCTGTTGTGCGACCTGCGACTCGCTGGAATTCCACCTATTTCCATGTTGGCCAGGGTGTGTGAGCAGCAGAGAGCATTGATGGAGTACCAGATTATGAATCCACGCGTGCCTCCAACTCAGCTCCCTCAGTTGCCAACCACGACGTGGACATGGATGGCAGACATATGCGATGTACTGCGTTATCTTTGAGGAGTCCACCAAGAAGGTCAGCAGCAGAGGACGCTATAGTGAGCGTAACCATCCCGCTCCTATGCGTCCTTAAAGAATCGCTCATCGCAATAAGGGAGAACGCATTGCACGCAGAGGAGACGGGGGTAGGAGGAGACGCAACGGAGCTACACAGTCAGACCACACTTTTGTCTGCTTCACGGTGGCAGTTGCAGGAGGAGGAGGATGAGGAGGAGGACGACGTGGAGGTGGCTGTGGAAGAGGAGGAGGATGCCTGGCGGCGAGGGTACAGTCAGCTGTGTGCGTCCCATTGGTTCAGCGCGGATGGGGCGGAGAGGAGGCGTGAAGAGGAAGAGGAGGAAATGGCAAGTGATCCTTCTGGTGGGGGGCAGTGAGGTCATGCCTATTCAGAGTCTGGCACACATGGCTGACTTCATGCTGGGCTGCTTTTCCCGGACACACGTGTTGTCCGGATAGTGGAGAACAAACTGTACTGGGTCTTCGCAATCCTGGACCCCCGGTATAAAGATAACGTCTCTTCTTTTATTCCGGTAGAGGAGAGGACGAATCGATTGCTGGAATACCAGAGGGAACTCGTGCAGAACATGATGGAGATTTTCCCACCCACCATCGCTGGCGGCAGAGAGGAGAGGGTCTCCCAGAGTCCCACAACATCTATCAGGCCCACAGCCACCAGGGGAACACTCTCCAAGGTGTGGGACACGTTCATGGCACCCCCTCGTGCAACTTCCATCACTGCGGGCCCGCTGTCAGCAGGAGGGACAAGTATCGGCGGATGTTGCGGGAGTACCTGGCAGACCGTACCCCTGTCCTCCCCGATCCCTCGGCGTCCTACACTTACTGGTCTCCAAGTTGGACACGTGGCTGGAACTGTCCCTGTACGCCTTGGAGTGCTTGCCTGCCCTGCCGCCAGCGTGCTATCAGAAAGGGTGTTCAGCGCAGCCGGGGGGCATTATAACCGATAAGCGCAGCCGCCTGTCAACCGACAGTGCGGACAGGCTGACGCTAATCAAAATGAACAGCAAAGTGGATTGACCCGGACTTTGCTTCTCCAACCGTGGAAAGCAGCCAAAAGTGAAGTGCCATCTGTATGAAGTGCCATTTCCTCCTCCACCTCCTCCTCCTCCTCCTTAACCGCCGTAGAATTGCTCCGTAAATAAGAAAAATTTATATATTTATGGCTCACCTCTTGGGCCTCCACAAAATGTTTAAGAGGTCTCACCTCTTGGGCCTCCATATAATTTTTAACAGGTCTCACCTCTTGGGCCTCACATAATTTTAGAGGTCTCATCTCTTGGGCCTGCACAAAATGTTTAAGAGGTCTCACCTCTTGGGCCTCCACATAATTTTTAAGAGGTCTCACCTCTTGGGCCTCCGCAAAATGTTTAAGAGGTCTCAACCTCTTGGGCCTCCACATAATTTTTAAGAGGTCTCACCTCTTGGGCCTCCACATAATTTTTAAGAGGTCTCACCTCTTGGGCCTCCACATAATTTTTAAGAGGTCTCACCTCTTGGGCCTCCACAAAATGTTTAAGAGGTCTCACCCTTCTTGGGCCTCCACAAAATCTTAAGAGGTCTCACCTCTTGGGCCTCCACATAATTTTTAAGAGGTCTCACCTCTTGGGCCTCCACAAAATGTTTAAGAGGTGTCACCTCTTGGGCCTCCACAAAATCTTTAAGACGTCTCACCTCTTGGGCCTCCACAAAATGTTTAAGAGGTGTCACCTCTTGGGCCTCCACATAATTTTTTAACAGGTCTCACCTCTTGGGCCTCCACATAATTTTTAAGAGGTCTCACCTCTTGGGCCTCCACAAAATCTTTAAGAGGTCTCACCTCTGGGCCTCACAAAATGTTAAGAGTGTCCCTCTTGGGCTCTCCACATAATTTTTAAGAGGTCTCACCTCTGGGCCTCCACATAATTTTTAAAGAGGTCTCACCTCTTGGGCCTCCACAAATCTTTAAGAGGTCTCACCTCTTGGGCCTCCACAAAATCTTTAAGAGGTCTCACCTCTTGGGCCTGCACAAAATCTTTTAAGAGGTCTCACCTCTTGGGCCTCCACAAAATCTTTAAGAGGTCTCACCTCTTGGGCCTCCACATAATTTTTAAGAGGTCTCACCTCTTGGGCCTCCACAAAATGTTTAAGAGTCTCACCTCTTGGGCCTCCACATAATTTTAAGAGGTCTCACCTCTTGGGCCTCCACATAATTTTAAAGAGGTCTCACCTCTTGGGCCTCCACAAAATCTTTAAGAGGTCTCACCTCTTGGGCCTCCACAAAATCTTTAAGAGGTCTCACCTCTTGGGCCTCCACATAATTTTAAGAGGTCTCACCTCTTGGGCTCCACATAATTTTTAAGAGGTCTCACCTCTTGGGCCTCCACAAAATGTTTAAGAGGTTCACCTCTTGGGCCTCACAAAATCTTTAAGAGGTCTCAACTCTTGGGCCTCCACAAATGTTTAAGAGGTGTCACCTCTTGGGCCTCCACATAATTTTTAACAGGTCTCACCTCTTGGGCCTCCACATAATTTTAAGAGGTCTCACCTCTTGGGCCTCCACAAAATCTTTAAGAGGTCTCACCTCTTGGGCCTCCACAAAATGTTTAAGAGGTGTCACCTCTTCGGCCTCCACATAATTTTTAACAGGTCTCACCCTTGGGCCTCCACAATAATTTTAAGAGGTCTCACCTCTTGGGCCTCCACAAATCTTTAAGAGGTCTCACCTCTTGGCCTCCACAAAATCTTTAAGAGGTCTCACCTCTTGGGCCTGCACAAATCTTTAAGAGGTCTCACCTCTTGGGCCTGCCACAAAATCTTTAAGAGGTCTCACCTCTTGGGCCTCCACAAAATTCTTTAAGAGGTCTCACCTCTTGGGCCCTGCCACAAAATGTTTAAGAGGTCTCACCTCTTGGGCCTCCACATAATTTTTAACAGGTCTCACCTCTTGGGCCTCCACATAATTTTAAAGAGGTCTCACCTCTTGGGGCCTCCACAAAATCTTTAAGAGGTCTCACCTCTTGGGCCTCCACATAATTTTAAAGAGGTCTCACCTCTTGGGCCTCCACAAAATCTTTAAGAGGTCTCACCTCTTGGGCCTCCACAAAATCTTTAAGAGGTCTCACCTCTTGGGCCTCCACAAAATCTTTAAGAGGTCTCACCTCTTGGGCCTCCACATAATTTTTAAGAGGTCTCACCTCTTGGGCCTCCACAAAATGTTTAAGAGGTGTCACCTCTTGGGCCTCCACAAAATCTTTAAGAGGTCTCACCTCTTGGGCCTCCACAAAATGTTTAAGAGGTGTCACCTCTGGGCCTCCACATAATTTTTAACAGGTCTCACCTCTTGGGCCTCCACATAATTTTTAAGAGGTCTCACCTCTTGGGCCTCCACAAAATCTTTAAGAGGTCTCACCTCTTGGGCCTCCACAAAATGTTTAAGAGGTCTCACCTCTTGGGCCTCCACATAATTTTTAAACAGGTCTCACCTCTTGGGCCTCCACATAATTTTTAAGAGGTCTCACCTCTTGGGCCTCCACAAAATCTTTAAGAGGTCTCACCTCTTGGGCCTCCACAAAATCTTTAAGAGGTCTCACCTCTTGGGCCTCCACAAAATCTTTAAGAGGTCTCACCTCTTGGGCCTCCACAAAATCTTTAAGAGGTCTCACCTCTTGGGCCTCCACAAAATCTTTAAGAGGTCTCACCTCTTGGGCCTCCACAAAATCTTTAAGAGGTCTCACCTCTTGGGCCTGCACAAAATGTTTAAGAGGTCTCACCTCTTGGGCCTCCACATAATTTTAACAGGTCTCACCTCTTGGGCCTCCACATAATTTTAAAGAGGTCTCACCTCTTGGGCCTCCACAAAATCTTTAAGAGGTCTCACCTCTTGGGCCTCCACAAAATCTTTAAGAGGTCTCACCTCTTGGGCCTCCACAAAATCTTTAAGAGGTCTCACCTCTTGGGCCTCCACAAAATCTTTAAGAGGTCTCACCTCTTGGGCCTCCACAAAATGTTTAAGAGGTCTCACCTCTTGGGCCTCCACATAATTTTTAACAGGTCTCACCTCTTGGGCCTCCACATAATTTTTAAGAGGTCTCACCTCTTGGGCCTCCACAAAATCTTTAAGAGGTCTCACCTCTTGGGCCTCCACAAAATGTTTAAGAGGTCTCACCTCTTGGGCCTCCACATAATTTTTAACAGGTCTCACCTCTTGGGCCTCCACATAATTTTTAAGAGGTCTCACCTCTTGGGCCTCCACAAAATGTTTAAGAGGTCTCACCTCTTGGGCCTCCACATAATTTTTAACAGGTCTCACCTCTTGGGCCTCCACATAATTTAAAGAGGTCTCACCTCTTGGGCCTCCACAAAATCTTTAAGAGGTCTCACCTCTTGGGCCTCCACAAAATCTTTAAGAGGTCTCACCTCTTGGGCCTCCACAAAATGTTTTAAGAGGTCTCACCTCTTGGGCCTCCACATAATTTTTAACAGGTCTCACCTCTTGGGCCTCCACATAATTTTTAAGAGGTCTCACCTCTTGGGCCTCCACAAAATCTTTAAGAGGTCTCACCTCTTGGGCCTCCACAAAATCTTTAAGAGGTCTCACCTCTTGGGCCTCCACATAATTTTAAGAGGTCTCACCTCTTGGGCCTCCACAAAATGTTTAAGAGGTCTCACCTCTTGGGCCTCCACATAATTTTTAACCCGTTCTCACCTCTTGGGCCTCCACATAATTTTTAAGAGGTCTCACCTCTTTAGGCCTCCACACAATTTTTAAGACGTCTCACCTCTTGGGCCTCCACAAAATTTTCCATGAGCCTCTGGCCAGCCCACGGCCTCTTTCCTGCCTTTTGCGGTCCTACGCATCCCTCAACATCCCCACTGCTTTACCTGCTAGACATGACACTGGGCCAGGTCGGGTCACTGACATCTCTAGCGCCAACAATTTGGGCATTTTAAGGCTTCTGCATGTGTTTGAGTTGTTTTTACATTTTAAAGAAGACATGTCTGACCACATTTCACACACACACACCTCTTGGGCCTCCACAAAATCTTTAAGAGGTCTCACCTCTTGGGCCTGCACAAAATCTTTAAGAGGTCTCACCTCTTGGGCCTCCACAAAATCTTTAAGAGGTCTCACCTCTTGGGCCTCCACATAATTTTTAAGAGGTCTCACCTCTTGGGCCTCCACAAAATCTTTAAGAGGTCTCACCTCTTGGGCCTCCACAAAATCTTTAAGAGGTCTCACCTCTTGGGCCTCCACAAAATGTTTAAGAGGTGTCACCTCTTCGGCCTCCACATAATTTTTAACAGGTCTCACCTCTTGGGCCTCCACATAATTTTTAAGAGGTCTCACCTCTTGGGCCTCCACAAAATCTTTAAGAGGTCTCACCTCTTGGGCCTCCACAAAATCTTTAAGAGGTCTCACCTCTTGGGCCTGCACAAAATCTTTAAGAGGTCTCACCTCTTGGGCCTGCACAAAATCTTTAAGAGGTCTCACCTCTTGGGCCTCCACAAAATCTTTAAGAGGTCTCACCTCTTGGGCCTGCACAAAATGTTTAAGAGGTCTCACCTCTTGGGCCTCCACATAATTTTTAACAGGTCTCACCTCTTGGGCCTCCACATAATTTTAAAGAGGTCTCACCTCTTGGGCCTCCACAAAATCTTTAAGAGGTCTCACCTCTTGGGCCTCCACATAATTTTAAAGAGGTCTCACCTCTTGGGCCTCCACAAAATCTTTAAGAGGTCTCACCTCTTGGGCCTCCACAAAATCTTTAAGAGGTCTCACCTCTTGGGCCTCCACAAAATCTTTAAGAGGTCTCACCTCTTGGGCCTCCACATAATTTTTAAGAGGTCTCACCTCTTGGGCCTCCACAAAATGTTTTAAGAGGTGTCACCTCTTGGGCCTCCACAAAATCTTTAAGAGGTCTCACCTCTTGGGCCTCCACAAAATGTTTAAGAGGTGTCACCTCTTGGGCCTCCACATAATTTTTAACAGGTCTCACCTCTTGGCCTCCACATAATTTTTAAGAGGTCTCACCTCTTGGGCCTCCACAAAATCTTTAAGAGGTCTCACCTCTTGGGCCTCCACAAAATGTTTAAGAGGTCTCACCTCTTGGGCCTCCACATAATTTTTAACAGGTCTCACCTCTTGGGCCTCCACATAATTTTTAAGAGGTCTCACCTCTTGGGCCTCCACAAAATCTTTAAGAGGTCTCACCTCTTGGGCCTCCACAAAATCTTTAAGAGGTCTCACCTCTTGGGCCTCCACAAAATCTTTAAGAGGTCTCACCTCTTGGGCCTCCACAAAATCTTTAAGAGGTCTCACCTCTTGGGCCTCCACAAAATCTTTAAGAGGTCTCACCTCTTGGGCCTCCACAAAATGTTTAAGAGGTCTCACCTCTTGGGCCTCCACATAATTTTTAACAGGTCTCACCTCTTGGGCCTCCACATAATTTTAAAGAGGTCTCACCTCTTGGGCCTCCACAAAATCTTTAAGAGGTCTCACCTCTTGGGCCTCCACAAAATCTTTAAGAGGTCTCACCTCTTGGGCCTCCACAAAATCTTTAAGAGGTCTCACCTCTTGGGCCTCCACAAAATCTTTAGAGGTCTCACCTCTTGGGCCTCCACAAAATGTTTAAGAGGTCTCACCTCTTGGGCCTCCAACATAATTTTTAACAGGTCTCACCTCTTTGGCCTCCACATAATTTTTAAGAGGTCTCACCTCTTGGGCCTCCAACAAAATCTTTAAGAGGTCTCACCTCTTGGGCCTCCACAAAATGTTTAAGAGGTCTCACCTCTTGGGCCTCCACATAATTTTTAACAGGTCTCACCTCTTGGGCCTCCAATAATTTTAAGGTCTCACCTCTTGGGCCTCCACAAAATGTTTAAGAGGTCTCACCTCTTGGGCCTCCACATAATTTTTAACAGGTCTCACCTCTTGGGCCTCCACATAATTTTAAAGAGGTCTCACCTCTTGGGCCTCCACAAAATCTTTAAGAGGTCTCACCTCTTGGGCCTCCACAAAATCTTTAAGAGGTCTCACCTCTTGGGCCTCCACAAAATGTTTAAGAGGTCTCACCTCTTGGGCCTCCACATAATTTTTAACAGGTCTCACCTCTTGGGCCTCCACATAATTTTTAAGAGGTCTCACCTCTTGGGCCTCCACAAAATCTTTAAGAGGTCTCACCTCTTGGGCCTCCACAAAATCTTTAAGAGGTCTCACCTCTTGGGCCTCCACATAATTTTTAAGAGGTCTCACCTCTTGGGCCTCCACAAAATGTTTAAGAGGTCTCACCTCTTGGGCCTCCACATAATTTTTAACCCGTCTCACCTCTTGGGCCTCCACATAATTTTTAAGAGGTCTCACCTCTTTAGCCTCCACACAATTTTTAAGACGTCTCACCTCTTGGGCCTCCACAAAATTTTCCATGAGCCTCTGGCCAGCCCACGGCCTCTTCCTGCCTTTTGCGGTCCTACGCATCCCTCAACATCCCCACTGCTTTACCTGCTAGACATGACACTGGGCCAGGTCGGGTCACTGACATCTCTAGCGCCAACAATTTGGGCATTTTAAGGCTTCTGCATGTGTTTGAGTTGTTTTTACATTTTAAAGAAGACATGTCTGACCACATTTCACACACACACACCTCTTGGGCCTCCACAAAATCTTTAAGAGGTCTCACCTCTTGGGCCTGCACAAAATCTTTAAGAGGTCTCACCTCTTGGGCCTCCACAAAATCTTTAAGAGGTCTCACCTCTTGGGCCTCCACATAATTTTTAAGAGGTCTCACCTCTTGGGCCTCCACAAAATCTTTAAGAGGTCTCACCTCTTGGGCCTCCACAAAATCTTTAAGAGGTCTCACCTCTTGGGCCTCCACATAATTTTTAAGAGGTCTCACCTCTTGGGCCTCCACAAAATGTTTAAGAGGTCTCACCTCTTGGGCCTCCACATAATTTTTAACCCGTCTCACCTCTTGGGCCTCCACATAATTTTTAAGAGGTCTCACCTCTTTAGCCTCCACACAATTTTTAAGACGTCTCACCTCTTGGGCCTCCACAAAATTTTCCATGAGCCTCTGGCCAGCCCACGGCCTCTTCCTGCCTTTTGCGGTCCTACGCATCCCTCAACATCCCCACTGCTTTACCTGCTAGACATGACACTGGGCCAGGTCGGGTCACTGACATCTCTAGCGCCAACAATTTGGGCATTTTAAGGCTTCTGCATGTGTTTAAGTTGTTTTTACATTTAAAGAAGACATGTCTGACCACATTTCACACACACACACACAATGACAATTAGGGGTGGGGTCTATTTGCTTTCCCCCTTGCCTATGCCATCTGTGGTTGTCATAGGCAACGTGATTTTAAGGGGTGCAGAATTTCATCTTCTTTTTTGTCTAGTTTGGCTTGGGGTCCATGGCAATGTAGAGGAAAGAAGGTTTCCTTGTATGGTCTCACTTTACAGAGAGGTTACATTGTCTTTGGAGTGTATTGTTGAGAGGCTGTGATAGTGGCGTAATAGTGCGACTTGGGCGCGTTATATGCACCCAGACATGCTTCCCCTGCTGTCCCAGTTGCATTCCAGCAGTGTTGGCATCCTTTTCTGAGGTTTCAGGGTGGACTTGGTGACCTCCAAGTGGTCGAATTGAGATTTCCAAGTGGCGAGCATTTTTTCCCCATAGACTTTAATGGGATTCGATATTCGGTCGAATAGTCGAATTTCGCGGTCTATTCGAATCGAATTTCGAACTTTCGAATATTTCACTACTCGCTCATCTCTATTTATTATATAACAATTCTTATTCTACATATTTTAATTAATAAACTCCCCCCACCTCCCAAAAATTGATGGGATACATGGGCACCCCTCTCCATGTACAGGCTATGCAGTATACATTTGACCACAGAGAGCAAAGCAGTATAGGAGGCTCACCGGTCATATATTTTGAATACATCCCTTATTATAAAGTTTACATCCCACATTATAAAGTTTGTTTATTTGTAGTAAAATGGTCCCTTATGGTTACTGAAAGAAATCTTCTCATAACGGGAGATCACCTGAAACAAGTTCTCCGGGAATACTGATTTTAAACAGAAGATTCATACTTACCTGCTCCCCATCTCTCCAGACCTCCACAATGCCTCCATTGGGTCCATGTATCGATTTCTGACTTTATTTCTTCTGGGACTGCATGGCACGGTCACGTGCTTCTCTGAAGCCAATGGTTTCTAAAAGAAATCATTATTCCTGTAGAACTCCATTAAAGTTTCTAACATTGTGCCTTGCTATGGGCCAAAATCATATTTTTGGCCCATAGCAAGCTATCAGAGCTCAGCCTTACTTCTTCAAATGCAAATGAAAGCTGTGCTCTGATTGGTTGTCCTGAGCAATTAAAGTTGCTCTAAAAAGACATTTTTAATTATCGAGGCCAAAAGTTTAAAAAGTTTTCAAAGATTACAAAGTAATTACAACCAAGTTCTATTAGTTCTATAATCCTATTAAGCAAGAAATAGCTTCCAGTCCTTATGGGATGAGTCCCAAATGATTCACCATTTCCTATATATACATAGCCCATCTATAATGAAGGAAACAATCTTCTTACACGCTTTCAGCATTTCACAGAAATAATGGCACAAATGACTGATGGGCATTTTGAAAAACCACCTTAGGACAAAATGTAGCTCCTCTCCTTGACTCTCCTCTGTCATTTCAACCATATAAAGAATGAGAGAATAATACTTCTGCTTACTGGAGAAATAATGCTGATAATACTAATATGCTGTAAGTGTTTTTTATTTTTTATTTTTTTTTTTTTGCATTTGATGGATCTTAAAGATATATTACTTTTCTATGCTTAGCATAGGTCATTAATATGTGATCGAAGGGATCTAAGTCCCTACAATCAGCAAAATACAGAGAGCCAGCAAGATGTGCATGCTGCTGTGACTGGACTGACAGTGAATGGGCCCCTCTATTGTTCTTTGGGTTCTGGGGAGTCCACCAATTACACATCGAAGACCCATCAAATACCCATCCTGTAAGGGGCCCCCTGCTTCAGTAGTGCTGAACATCAGGGCAGCAGACCTCTGAAGAGTCGGGACTCCGCAGTTTTTCTGTTCCCAGCTTAGGAGTCCCTGCTCTGACTCCATATATGGCTGTGTCCATATATGCAGTCAGTGCTATGAACATGAAGGGGGTATCCCCAAGCATTGTCAGTATGCTTGGGGACACCCTGTATTTAAGTCTTATTTAGCCTCTATTTCTGAAATGTATCTACCAGGATTAGAACTCACAATGATCTATACATGGAGCTCTGTAGCTCAGTTGTTACGGTTCTTACCTTAAATGTAGAGGGTTGAATCCTAGCAGAAACATTTCAAAAATAGAGGCTAAATAAAATTTTAATAAACAGGGCGTCCCCAACAGAAATAAGTTTGATTTTATTGAAAAACAAATGGTCCAACAACATGTAAAATATGATCAAATAACACCTGTGTTATTCCACGCCAACCTTTTTAACTTGGCCAATATTTTTTGTTGGGAAAAGGTGGGAAACCTAACAGAACCCCCACTTAGGACCTTTATAGGCCCACTCAATGCAGCAAGCCTAGCCTCAGTCAGCGTAATAAATGTCAGGACACACTTTGGAAATTTTTTTTCTTTTCATCGCTATATTCTGACCCCCAAAAATTTTTATAGCTATGTCTACAGAGATGTGTGGGGGGGCTCATTTATTTGCGGGACGATCTATCGTTTTTGACAATACCATTTTGGGGTGTGTATGACTTGATCACCTTTTATTTAATTTTCTTGGGAGATAAAGTGATAAAAAAAAAATCAAATCGACCTTTTTTATTTTTTCTGTTATGCCATTCACCATGTGGGCTAACTTTTTTTAGTACTGGAATATTTGCATGCAGTGATGCCCATTATGTTTTTTTTTTGTTGATTTTTATTTTGGGAAAAGGGGAGTGATTTGAATTTTTATATTTTTTATATTTTCAAAACTTTTTTTAAACTTTTTGTTAGGTCCCCAAGTGGACCACAACTTACAATCATCAGATTGCAACTTATACAGAATAATGGCATTTGCTCCATTATTCTGTATAGAAATCACTACATCACAGTTCAGTGCTGCCATCTAGTGGCCTGAACTGGAATATACGAACAATGAGCCTGGAAGCCTAGTACAGGATGAGGCTTATTTATAGAACAGGGTGCTTTCCCCGATCTCCGCTGGAGGAAAGTGCACCTGAACAGAAAGCATGTGCTTCCGGTTTTTAACACTCTCAGATGCCGTGGTGACATTTGACCATGGCATCTGAGTGGTTAAATGTCCAGGTTAGAATTACCTCAAATCGTAGACATTGGCCCCCAGAGTGGACACCATCTTTAAAAATCCGACATGCGACGTACATTCACGGCCGATGTCGGAAAGGGGTTAATGGTACCAAATGTGTATAGGAGCTTTCTTTCTGCACGGCCACTGGAGCTCATGCAGGTACTTTGGGAGAGAAGGGTTGTGTATGCCTGCAAGTGGCTGGGTGAAGGATGGTCTAGTGGTGTGCAGCGCAGTCC
The DNA here is from genome assembly GCA_900303285.1 of Rhinella marina. Classification (NCBI taxonomy): domain Eukaryota; kingdom Metazoa; phylum Chordata; class Amphibia; order Anura; family Bufonidae; genus Rhinella; species Rhinella marina. The sequence goes on from ONZH01023190.1 coordinate 14,719, forward strand.
TGGGGTACATGCTGTATGACGACCCGCTCCATTGCTGTAGCTATTTGTAAGGGAGGGAAATCCATTTCTATGAGGGGAGGGAGCATGTGGTGTATTCTGGGGCCATGAGAATGCAGATCTGTGTGAGGAGCTTCATTGGGTGTAAATCTGTGAGGGAGGGATGGAATGGACAGAATCTAACTGTGTTGTTAGTACATTTTTACAAGATTTCTTGTAAGATTACTATCTCCTGGCATAGCACATAGGTGCCAGGATTAGCTGATCGTAGTGGGCTCCTGCTTCTGCCTGCTCCACTACGCTAAGAGATGACATGCTGTTCTATTAGCTTAGCGAAGGAGGACCCACTCTACTCAGCTAATCCTGGCATAGTACATGGGTAAAGGGTATCCATGTGCTATGCCAGGATTTAGTAAACCTCCGGGCGGCAAGGCCAGGAGCAGCAATATGAGCTCCTTGCCCGTACTCCCTGCTTATGCGGCCCCATTTATTAGCTTCACAGTCCGTACTCCGTTCACTGCTGAGAAGTCAGCAGTGTACAGAGAACTGAGTTTTGAGAGCACAGGAAATGTTGCGCTTTAGGTAGGTAAAAATATAATAAAAGTACAAAAGTAATTAATAAAGTATATTAAAAAAACTTTAATTACGGCATTAGGGACAACTTGTTAAAATTTGACACAAAGGTTAAGTTACTTTTTAAAGGGAGGAGGTACGGATGAAGCACAGTTAACACACACACTTGGTGACTTATCACATCTAGCTAACACATTATGACTGTGACTTTTAACTCTGCTCCAGCTGTATAAGCAGAGAGAACTAGAAGTCCCTGTATGTCCAGGCTGTTATTATGTGAGGACACTTCAGGAAAGAGGTATGAAGAAAGAACTATAACTCACTGCAAGTCCAGGTCGTTATTATGGTATATCAGAAGACATTCCAATGAAGAGGCATAAGAAGAGAGAACCACTACAACACACAGAATGTATATAACAGTGTCAGCGGACAATACAGGGAGGTGGTAAGAAGAATGAACTACAACTCCCAGCATGTCCAGGCTGTTATTATGAGATACCAGAGGACATTTCAGGGAGCGGGTATAAGAAGAGAGGACTATGTCTCCGAGCATATCCAGGTGGTTATTATGGGGTAACAAAGAATATTTCAATTTGCGGACCGGGTGCGGACCAGGTGCGGACCCATTCACAGTCAATGGGGCCGCAAAAGATGCGGACGGCACACTGTGTGCCGTCCGCATCCGCACTTCCGTTCCGTGGGTCCGGAAAAAAATAGAACATGTCCTATTCTTGTTCGGATCCACGGACAGGAAAAGGCATTTCTATCATGTGCGTTCCGCAAATTGCGGACTGCACATGGGCCGCTGTCCGTGTTTTGCGGATCCACAAATTGCGGATCCGCAAAACACGGACAGCACCAAACGGACGTCTGAATGAGCCCTTAGGGAGCCTCAGAGGCATCCCTACATGCTGCCCCTGGTGTTTCCTATGCATTTCCAAGGTATTTCCATCATTTTCTAAGGTTTTCACATGTTGGGGCAAACTTGACTGTGCAGAACCTTTGGCCCCTGCAAAAAGATTCGGGTCTCCCATAGACTTTAATGGGATTCGTGATTCGGCCTGAATCCACGAATCCCGCGGTGGGATTCGGACCGAATACCGAATCCCCGAATCTTTTAGGATTCGCTCATCTCTAGTGTCTAATTGTCAATATGGCTCTATTTCCCCTCCCCCTTACTAATGTGGGCCTTATGCATACCAGAAAAGTATGATCGATCCCAACCTTGTTTCAGTACATAGTTGTCTGTTTTTCATTAGAATACACAGCAGATGTGGCATATTTTTGATGTAGCTCTTTTTGTTTCTTTTCCAGAAAATCAGATGAAATGAGTATTAACCATACAGTAGTCCCAGGATTTATTCTTTTGGGATTTTCTGGAATAACTCAGCATCAACTCTCCCTTTTTCCAATCTTTTTGTGCATATATATCATAACTGTGGGTGGGAACCTATCAATAATCATTACATATAAGATTAGTCCAAGCCTTCATACTCCAATGTATTTTTTTCTTGCTAACTTCTCTCTCTTGGAAATTCTTTATGTTTCAAGTACTGTCCCTAAGATGTTGTCCAGTTTACTGTCAGACTGTAGTAAAGTAATCTCCTTCTCTGGATGTGCTATACAAATGTATTGCTTCTTGCTGTTTGGTGGAACAGAATGCTACATGCTGGCAGCCATGGCATATGACCGGTATAACGCCATATGTCACCCTCTGTTGTATACTCTGATTATGAGAGAAACAGTCTGTATCCGGCATATAGTGGGATCATATGTCATTGGTGCAGCTAATGCTCTAATACACACAGTGTTCACATTTTCATTACCATTCTGTGGGTCCAATGAGATAGACCATTTCTTCTGTGATATTCCCCCGATGCTAGAACTCTCATGCCAGGACATTTGGGTCAATGAACTTGTTGTATTTATAGTTTCGGGGTGTGTTATAATTGGTTCATTCATAGTAACAATGATTTCCTATATAGAAATAATTTCAAAAATTTTAAAGCTCCGCTCTGCATCGGGCAAGAAGAAAACTTTTGCAACCTGTTCTTCTCACTTAATAGTTGTCACAATATTTTATGGTTCAGGAATTTTTATGTACTTTGGACCCAAGTCAATCTATAGAATTGGTCAAAAAAGTCTTGTCTCTTTAATGTATACGGTTATCGCTCCACTCTTAAACCCTTTCATATACAGTCTACGAAACAAAGATGTAAAATCAAATATGAAAAATATGTTTTTACGGCTGCTGCAAATCTGATATATTTAACAGATGGTTTAGCTTTATTTATGTGCTTCTCTCTTGTTTGAGGTCTTCACTTTTTCTCTATGTTCCTTGGTGTCTTGTATCTCCTTGACCTGTCCATAATACGCTCAGAACATTTTTTTAAACCTAGAATACAATTTAAACGTATTATTCTCACATACAAGGCACATGTCCACAGTGTTCCATCACTACTCATCTCCTGCCTTTTCTTTGTCTTCTACCCTTACCAATAGTCCCCATTCTGCTACAGTTCTGAGACTAATATCACAGAAAAGCCAAAATCCAAACCCCTCTTTCCCAACTCCCAGACTTTTCTTGAGCTGCAGCAGTTCTCTAGAATCAGTTATTTAATTAAATCAGGTTAATTCACAATATCTGGAGAAGTAAGCGTGCCATAACAGCACACCTTTTTAGGGTGACCTATCACATTGAATTCTAATTTCTCTTGTACATTTCTTGCACTCTAAGGCTACATTTCACACAATAATGAAAAACGGCCGTGTGATGGCTATTTTTGTAATGGTTGCCGCACAGCCGTCTTTAGAAGTCTTTAGAGCTATTCACATACGCATGACTGTTTTTTAACTGCCAATGAATAGCGGCTGTCAAAAAATAGGACTTGTTTTCAGGGTCAGATGGACCCCATTGAAATTAATGGGACCGGCCATTAGACGGGAGTGCGCCCATCTAACAGACGTTAAAAATGGGTACACTCATGCAAAATGGCTTTTTAGGGCCTCTTGATGTTGAAACACCTGCCAAAGAACCTGTACTCAAGCGTGATGACGTCATAATGCACTCCCAGCATGAGCTAAGATCCTTTGGCAGGTCCTTCCGCATCAAGAGAGGAGTGACTGCCTCTGTGCATGCAAGTGGATGAGGTGAGTAATTTTTTGCTTAAAATTATTATAATATTACAGCTGATGATCACTATGGGGGACTTTGGGGGATCACAGATGGAGGCCACTATGGGGGACATTGTTACTGCTGGGGCCACTATGGGGGACATTTTGTCTGTAGGGGTTGAAATTTTTAATGGCCTTTTTAACTACCTTTATAAACTGATGGCCAGAAAATGGATGTAAAATTGGTGTAAAAATGTTCAGTAAAAATGGACAAACTATTTGTGTGCATTAGTCATGTGAATGTAGCCTAATGCACTTCATGTTGTATCTGTGCATACACAGATACTGGCTGGTGGCTGGCTTATGCAGCTTCTTATGTAATACCTTGTTTTTATAAAATATGGCGGGACCATTACACAAAACAAGCACTTCAAGTACAACCCCTATTTTCTCATTGCAAGCAGGCCTCATTCCTGTTGATTAGTTTTTTGCTATGCAATGTCTGATTTCATCTGTACATGTACCCTCTGATTGCATGCAAAGTGGTGTGGGATGTTTTGGTGCTTTATGGATAAATATTATTATTATTATTATTATTATTATTATTATTATTTTACCTTAATCTCTTTTGAAATACCTTTTGAATATTAATATCCAGCTTCACTCCCATTGGCTGCTTGTGTTCCTTTTCCTACACCTACTCCTTATCCTGCTATTTCTCTTGAGCCTAAATTTTCAAATCATCATGCTGAGTGGTGTCATAGTCATCTCATGCTCTGCATAAAGGTCTTCTGCAAGTAAATTCAGCAAAAGGAGTGCTGATTGCTGATGAATGGCAGACCGTACAGTTCAACATATGTGTTTACATTTCACTTAAAGGGGTTCTCTGGGAATTAATAAAATTACAGAAAAAACTTGCCAGACTGAACCAATGAGGAGAGCCGAAAAGGGATATTAAGAACTCAAATACTGTATTTATGGCGTATTGAACACACAGTATATATCATTAATGTCAAGTTAAACTTCCAGGACTCCCACCTAATGAGGAAATACATGAAAGATACATGTGAGCAGCCACAAGACATAGACATACATGTTTGTTACCAGATGGTTGGGGGCCGCACAGAATGGTATCAAGGGCCGCAGGTTGTGCACTTCTGGTCTAGAGCAATCATTAGTAGAAATAAAATGGCTGCCATCCTATTACCACACTCAAAACCTGTCCTAATCACACCTCTTCTCTGCTTCTCAGAGATTAGGAGTTCATGAGGAGACATGAAGTAGAGAAAGAATGGACAGGACAGACTTTGGTAATGGAGACTGCATACAAGTGATGCTGCTCATCAGCCACATCCTCACCCTCCTCCCTGTACTTCAGCTGTACTTTAGATTTGCATACTGAAGGAACTTGTCCTTCTGTGTGATTAGGACAGGTTTTGTGTGTAGAATATGTCGGTGGCCATTTTATTTCCCTGATGATTGCTCCCCAGACAAGACAAGCCATTATATCTGTTGAAAAGTATGTGGGAAAATATTTATAATAAAGCAATATTTAAGTATTTTTAGTTATTTTATGAATTCACAGAGAACCCCTATAACAGTCACACAGCAATCATAATGGTTTCCAGTTCACTTTTTACAGGCGCAATGGGCATGATGGATACAGCTCACTCTAGGTGATGCAGTTAAGCTTGATGTTTGCTGGTCACACGTGGTGGCAAAGACTTGAACATTCTGGAAACGCACTCAAACAATCTTTCATACCAGACAAACAACTTTCTCTCCACACAGGTCACTAATCCCACTGGTCAGTGTTCCTTTCATACTGCACACCACAATGACCCAAATCACAACTCACAACATTATGGTGTGTTACACCTTTTTTTACGCCACAACAGACGCATAAAACATTTGATAAATATCCCTATTTATGTCTGTAAGAAGGTCCACATTTATGGTCAAATGTAAAGTCAAGCTAGCAAGATGTGTCAGATACAGATGTGCCCAGTCATATTGGACACCAGTTGTACCAGAATGGCCACTTGATTTGATTTGCTGTATTACCATAATGTGTTTTTCTTGCATTAATGCATTAAGCCAGTCAAATTAATGGTGGCTACAGCTGTACATTTCGGGGGCCCAAAATGGGCTGTAAATTAGGAACTACCTGAGTGAACTGAAGAACCGTTTATGGGCTTTTACCATGATGCTAAAGCTGGTTTCCTGTTTGGCTAGTTTCTTATTTGGGGCTGAAAATGGTTTCTTATTGATCTGTTTCTTACTCACATAACATGTATTTTTGTGTTCGTATTAATGAATTACGAGGAGAACTTTTCTCAGTAATAAAATATGTAGCACACTGAGCTGTCCTGAGGTGAAATCTGTTGAAAGCAGCATGAAAACAGAAATAACTGGTGCACAATTGTGCATCAAAGAGGGCAACAAGGACTGCAATTTAAAGGGTTAAATTAAATTTAAGATAGAAGGTCCTTCTATCTTCATTCAGCAGGACCTGCAATGACGTCATCACGCTTACCACGTGGTGAGCCTGGTGACGTCGTCACAGGTCCTTTTGCAGGTCCTGCAAGAAGAATTAAGAAGAAGACACCGGCTGTGCGATCATTGGATGAGGTGAGGTTTTTTTAAATTATTTTTAACCCCTGGGTGGCCATTTTATATAGAATTCTGTCATGGCATGTATGCGGTTCACATGGCAGCCCGAGGCCTGCAAAGTCCTTAAGGCCTGCCAGCTACAGAAGTCTTTGAGGCCCAACCACGGGCTGGGTCTCATAGGTACGCTGTCAGTGTAACACTGGCAGACTCAATGCATTACAATAAAATAAGTCACATACTGGAACAAAAATAAAAAGTAAAAAAAGTTAAAAAATGTGTTTTAAAACATAAAATAAAAATTTCAAGTATTGATAAAAAAGCACCCTTACCCCTCATCAAGCCATTTACAATGAAAAAAATACACAAATTTAGTATTGCTGCATCTGTGCATCCATAACGACCGACTCTACAAAAAGAAAGTAAAAGAAAAAAAAGTGCCAAGATAACCATTTTCTTATTCACCTTGCCTCATAAGTATAATATTGAGCAATCAAAAAGTACTATTCACCTCTAAATGATACTTATCCTGCAAAAAAAAAAAAAGACATAAATGGGCTTATACCCCAAATTTATTTGAGTTCAGCCTGGCCTGACCAAATTCTTGGCAAAAGAATTGGCAGCAAAGTGGGCAGACTGACACTTTTTACTGATTGAATAAGTAACTGGTGCTTTAAAGGATTAAATGACTTTGGTCAACTAATATCCCACTGCCAACATACAGAGGATAATGTCTGACCAAGCAGATTCTGGGCATATGAACTGGCATCAAAGTGAGCTGATTGACAACTTTTACTGATTTGTGTTACATATCCACTAATTACAGATCAAAATGGATCAGTGGTAATGTGGAACCACTGTGCCAAGTAACTGGTTTGACATTGGGCCAAAATATAAGGGCGTTAGTCTGGTGTGTCAGGATCAGGAAATGCAGAAAACCACAGACACAGTCTGAACATGTACTAAGACTAAAACTCAGGTCTTTGGAATACGACAACACGCAGACTGGAACAAGATCAGAAACACCAGACTGGATGACAAAACATGAACAGCACTAAACTGGGAACAAACAAGCAGGGAAACACCAGACCACCGCAGGAACTTAGGCAGGATCAGGTCAGACATAATAACAGGGTTAACTTGCATTGACTTATACTGTTTAATACTGTGTAACTACATTTTATATGTATGTTGTGATATATATCCTGCTCCTTTGCATAGCACTATGGAAAGGATTAATGCATACTGAGAGGCTTTTGGGACTTTATAGCTAATAACAAGAAACTGGTAATTTTCCACAGCTTCCATAAGGTTTAAAGAAGAGGATGTTGTTGAGGAGTAAAAAGGCCAGACTTGATTACCACCAAAACCAGACCTTTTGAATGTCTGGTTTAGCTCTATTATTATGTATGAAAATCTGTTTTTGTCAGGAAAAACTGACGTGTCATTGCCAGTGAGTATCACTGAAACTGTAATGAAAGTCTATCTACCTCAAGAGGTAGAGACCTGGTGTTACTCTTGGGAAAGCCTATCCTCACCATCAGGACTACTATGAAGAGCGAGAGGTTCACTTGGACAACGCGCTTAGAAGAGGTTGGTCAGAGTTGGCACAGTGGGACAGGCACAGTGGGTTCACACCTGCTGGTTCATGACACTTTTCTTCTGAAAGGGAGGAGACTGGAGAAGGCAGCCCTATGCCTCCTCTGAATTGTTTTGCACCTGAATGTTTCCAGTAAAGAAGCACACTGGTTTACTGAAGACTGCAGACCACTACAGACTGCAGGGGTGCACCATACCTTATCATCTCTTCCAGAGAGCAGCAACACAGGGTGACACCTTAACAGTGTCCAGGGGATCCAGTGTAGTGTTGGGGCTACTCCAAATCTGTCCACTGCACATACTGACACATGGCCCTAGATGCACACCACCAGTATCCAGCAACCATCTCACATGGTATACGATGGAACACATGAACAGATTTAACAATTTGAACAAGTAACTGCTGTTTTTAATGGGTTAAATGGCTTTGGGTCACATATCTCACATGACAAGCATACAGAGAGCTATGCCACGTATTAAATTTATTTCAGTTCAGCCTGGCCCCAACAAGATCTAGGCAAGAAATTGGCATGAAATTGGACAGATAGACACTGTTCACTGATCTGAATAAGTAACTAGTAATGTTGATCGAGCACCATAGTGCTCGGGTAGAACACTAGGTGGTGCTCAAGTGCTCTACCGAGCACCCGAGCACAATGGAAGTCAATGGGAGAACCAGAGCACTAAACCAGCCACCCCCTGCTCTGAAGAGGGGAGGGTGGCTGGTTCATAGGGAAAGGTGAGAAAATTATGAAAACACCACTGAAATGGTTTGGGAACAGCATGGGGAGGATGTCTGGATGCATCTTGGACTCCAAAGTCGCTGCTGGGAATGATGTTGTCCGAGTATTACGCCACTTTTAAAGGAAAATTTGTTCGGAAACATATTTTTACTTGTATATAAAGCGCAAGTGCTGTCAAAAAATACAAGGAAAAGGCACTCCAATACACCCTTTATTACACATAAAGTAGGGTATCAGACACACCCTTGAAAAATTATGATTGATTGCCTGCTGCTGACACTCAAAAACATTAGGGGCGAGTGCCTGCTGCTAATCTGACAGTCTAAAACATTAGGGGCGAGTGCCTGCTGCTGATGTGACCGTCCAAAACATTAGGGGCGACTGCCTGCTGCTGATCTGACCGTCTAAAACATTAGGGGCGAGTGCTTGCTGCTCATCTGACCGACTAAAAAACTATGGTTGAGGGCCTGCTGCTGAGCTGACCGTCTAAAAAATCATGGTTGAGTGCCTGCTGCTGAGCTGACTGTCTAAAAAAACATGATTAAGGGCCTGCTGCTGAGCTGACCGTCTACAAAATTATGATTGAGGGCCTGCTGCTGAGCTGACCATCTAAAATATTGTGGTTGAGGGCCTGCTGCTGAGCTGACCGTCAAAAAAATCATGGTTGAGTGAGTGCCTGCTGCTGAGCTGACCGTCTAAAAAATCATGGTTGAGTGCCTGCTGCTGAGCTGACTGTCTAAAAAAACATGATTGAGGGCCTGCTGCTGAGCTGACCATCTACAAAATTATGGTTGAGGCCCTGCTGCTGAGCTGACCGTCTAAAAAAATAATGGGTGTGGGCCTGCTGGTAACTGTCTTAAAAATTCATGTTCAGCCGCTTTCCCCTGGTGGGGTAGAGAAGTCAGGGGCAATCCAGGCCTTGTTCATTTTGATAAGCGTCAACCTGTCAGCATTTTCAGTTGACAAGTGGATGCGTTTATCAGTTATTACGCCCCCAGAGGCACTAAATACCCACTCCGACAAAACTCTGGCGCAGGGCAGGCCTGCACCACCAAGGCGTAGAGCGCCAGTTCGTGCCATGTGTCCAGCTTAGACACCCAATAATTATAAGGCACAGAAGGATCACTGAGGACGTTGACGCGGTCAGCTAGGTACTCTTTCACCATCTTCCAAAACCTTTCCCTCCTTGTGACACTAGGCCACTCATCAGGGTGTAGGTGCTGGCGGGGTGTTATGAAACTGTCCCAGGCCTTGGAGAGTGTCGCCCTGCCTCTTTTGTAACTGCTGTGTGTTCCCCTCGTCTCCCCTCCTCGGGTGCCCAAGGAACTACGTACTCTGCCGCCAGCGTTGTCAGCTGGAAATTTTTGGAGCAATTTTTCTACAAGGGCCTTCTGGTATTGCACCATTTTGCTAGTCCTCTCCACCACAGGAATAAGAGATGAGAAGTTCTCTTTGTAGCAAGGGTCAAGAAGGGTAAACAACCAGTAATCGGTGTTGGCTAAAATGCGTATAACGCGAGGGTCACGGGAAAGGCAGCATAGCAAGAAGTCAGCCATGTGTGCCAGAGTCCCAACAGACTTCGCTCTCCTCACCAGGAGGATGACTCTCAATCTCCTCATCCTCTTCCGCCTCTTCGGCCCATCCCCGCCGAAGAGATGGAGTAAACCTGATAAAGGTACTACCCTCTGTAGCGGTGGCAACCGTCTCCTGCTCCTCCTCCTCCTTCTCCAATTCGCGCTGAGAAACTCGTCGCTTGTGAAGAGCGGAAGCTGACTGGAAAGGCACCGACCGTGTTGCAGCTGGTATTCCACTACTGCCCTCTGCTGCTGACAAAGCCTGCCTAACATGTGGAATGTGGAGTTCCAGCGCGTGCTCAGGTCGCACAGCAGTCGGTGAGCTGGCAAGTGCAAGCGCTGCTGCAATGTTGCCAGACCGGCTGAAGCTGTAGGTGACTTTTGGAAATGGGCACACAGGCGGCGCACCTTCACCAGTAGCTCAGGCAAATTGGGTCAGGTTTTGAGAAACTGCTGAACAACTAAGTTGAAGACGTGGGCCAGGCATGGTATGTGTGTGAGGTTGCAAAGCCACCACCAAGTTGCGGCTGTTATCAGACACAACCATGCCTGGCTGTAGGTTGAGTGGCAAGAGCCACAGCTCAGCCCGGTTCCTTTTGCCCTGCCACAGCTCTGCGGCGGTGTGCCGTTTGTCACCTAATCAAATAAGTTTCAGCATGGCCTGTTGCCACTTCCCGACTGCTGTGCTACACTACTTCCAGCTACTAACAGAAGTCTGACTGGTGCTTAATGATGAGAATTCTGCAGTGGAAGTGGAGGAGGAGGTAAAGAAAGAGAAGGAGGGGTTCCAGCCGCTACTGTAGGTGGTGGCAGAAATCCGGATGGAAGATAGCCCGCAATCCTTGGTGTGGGTAGCACCTGGGCCATCCCAGGGGACGACTCGCTCCCAGCCTCCACAACGTTCACCCAGTGTGCCGTCAGGGAAATGTAGCGTCCCTGGCCAGAAGCACTTGTCCATGTGTCAGTCATTAAGTGGACCTTCCCAGTAACTGCGTTGGTCAGGGCACGGGTTATGTTTCGGGACACACGCTGGTGTAAGGCGGGACAGCACACCGGGAAAAACAGTGGCGGATGGGGACTGCGTAACGAGGGACAGCTGCCGCCATCAGGCTGCGAAAAGCCTCAATGTCCACCAGCCTAAACGGCAACATTTCCGGGGCCAGCAATTTGGAAAGTTGCGCATTTAGTGCTAAGGCCTGTGGGTGGGTGGGTATTTACACTTGCGTCCAAATGCCTGGGGTAAGGACATCTGTACACTGCACTGGGACACTGAAGTGGACATGCTCGCTGATGGCGCTTGCGAAGGTCCAAGTGCAGGGCATTAGGCATCTGGGCCTGCGTCTTGGACACCACATAACACAGGGGAAGATTAGGAAGTGGTGTGACCCGCAGACACCGATCGTGGACCCAGGCGTTCGGCCCACCTATTAGGGTGTTTTGCTGCCATGTGGTGGATCATGCTGGTGGTGGTCAGGTTGCTAGTGTTCACGCAGCCTGCTCATTTTGGTACGGAACAGGTTGCAAATTACAATTCTTTTATCATCAGCACTTTCCTCAAAAAAGCGCCAGACTGCGGAACACCTACCCCTTGGCAAGGGAGATTGCCGCAAGGGGGTGCTCTGGGGAACAGTTGTGGGCCTGGTTGGCGTGGCCTGCTTTCTCCCTTTTGGCACACCACTGCCTCTTCCAGCCTGTTGTGGTGCTGTGGATCCCTCCCCCTCTTTACTGCTGTCCTTGCTCGGCTTGACACCTTCCAAGGTTGGGTCAGCGATTTCATCGTCCACCACCTCCTCTTCCACTTCCTCACTCTGGTCCTCCTCCTGACATGGTGACCTAACAAGAACCTGACTTAACTGCGTCTCATCCTCATCATCAACCTCTTGAGACACTAATTGTCCTTGACTTATTGGCAACTGTGTCTCATCATCATCATGCACCTCGTCAGACACTACCGTATTTTTCGCTTTATAAGACGCACTTTTTTCCGCAAAAAAGTAGGGGGAAAATTGCGGTGCGTCTTATAAAGCGAATACAAGTGAGCGCTTCCGTTATGTGCTCTGGGTCTGGCGCTGCTCTGTCTTCCTGGGCTGGCTCTGCACTGTCCTGACTGCGTACAGTGTCAGGACGTAGTGCACGCACTATGACCTAGCGCTGCACGCAGTCAGGTGACAGTGCAGTGCCGGCCAGAGAAGGAAGAGGAGCGCCGGACGCGGAGCGGAGCCGCGGCGCAGGACAGGTAAAAGAGGTTTTTATTTTAACCTTATGTGGCTGGGTAGGTTGATCTGAGGTCTGATGGGGGCACATTCTGTTGATCTGAGGTCAGATGGGGGAACATTCTGCTGATCTGAGGTCTGATGGGGGCACATTCTGCTGATCTGAGGTCTGATGGGGGCACAGTGGGCTGATCTGAGGTCTGATGGGGGCACAGTGGGCTGATATGGGGCCATAGTGGGCTGATCTGAGGTCTGATGGGGGTCTGACATGGAGGACTGATATGGGGGTCTGATGTGATGTCCTGAAATTTATGGGGGGTCTGATATGAGGTGTGAGGAAAAGTATTTTTTTCTTATTTTCCTACTCTAAAATCTGGGGTGCGTCTTATCATCAGGTGCGTCTTATAAAGCGAAAAATATGGTAATTGCCGTTCCCCACCGTCATCTTCTTGACTGTGGATGCTCATGAGTTTGGGAATCAGGGCACAACATCTCCTCATGTCCCTCTTCAAACAGGCTTGGCGAGAGGCCAAAATCAAGGAACGGCAATGAAAAAAGCTCCTTGGAATATCCTAGTGTGGGATCACTTGTTTGCCCAGACTCTGCATGGTGGGAGGAAGGAGGATCAGGGTGAGGATTTTGTTGACCAGACTCTTGGCTACTGAGACTGGACTTTGTGGAAGAGAGGGTGGTGCTTAACCGACTGGAAGCATTATCTGTTGCAATCCAACCAACTACCTGGTCACACTGGTCTGGCGTCAAGAGTGGTGTCTTGTGCCGCCCTGAAAACTGGGGCATGAAGCTAGGAGTTTTGAATGACTTTGTTTCTTGTGCTCTGCCCTCAGGCACAGTTTCACAGCGCCCAGAACCATGGCCTCTGTGTTTACCATCAGCAGTACGCCCACTTCCCTGTCTCTTACTGCTCGCCTTGCGCATATTAAATGGTATATATGCAAGTTTGTCACAAGTACAGTAGCACAGTTTTTTTTAAGTGTATGAGCAGAAAATTTTTACCGAATGTCAGATATATTTAGGATACACAAACGTTAAACAGCAGACTCAGCGCAGGTAATGTCGTTGTCGCCAACAGCAGGAAAAATTTCACCGAATGTCAGAAATATTTAGGATACACAAGCGTTAAACAGCAGACTCAGCGCAGGTAATGTTGCTGTCGCCAACAGCAGGAAAAATTTCACCGAATGTCAGAAATATTTAGGATACACAAACGTTAAACAGCAGACGCAGCGCAGCTAATGTCGCTGTCGCCAACAGCAGGAAAAATTTCACCAAATGTCAGAAATATTTACGATACACAAACGTTAAGCAGCAGATGCAGCGCAGGTAATGTCGCCTTGATTAGCGGCAGAAAAAAATACACTGGATTTCAGGAATTTAGGACACAGAAACGTTAGACTGCACACGCAGTACAGGTAATGTCGCCTTGATTAGCGGCAAAAAAAAAGGACACTGGATGTCAGGTATTTAGGACACAGAAACATTATACAGCACACCCAGCACAGGTAATGTCGCCTTGATTAGCGGAAGAAAAAAATACACTGGATTTCAGGAATTTAGGACACAGAAACGTTAGACTGCACACGCAGTACAGGTAATGTCGCCTTGATTAGCGGCAAAAAAAAAGGACACTGGATGTCAGGTATTTAGGACACAGAAACATTATACAGCACACCCAGCACAGGTAATGTCGCCTTGATTAGCGGAAGAAAAAAATACACTGGATTTCAGGTATTTAGGATACAAAAACTTTATAATGCACACGCAGCACAGGTAATGTTGCCTTGATTAGCGGCAGAAAAAAAATACACTGGATTTCAGGTATTTAGGATACAAAAACATTATAATGCACACGCTGCGCAGGTGGTGTTAAGGTCATGCAAACTTGCGCAATTTTTGCCCCAAAAGAAAAAATATGTACTGTAGCCAGATATAACAATAGTCCTTAAAAGGACTTTTGGTCTTTTAAACAGAAAAACTAGCCATGCCTAGCCAAATTCTATCCCTACACTATCACTCCTTGCAGCAGCTCTCCCTGACTCAGACTGAGCTGGGTCACATGTCACCGGGTGCTATATAGCACCCGATGAAGCGTTCCCGGCCAGCCAATCACTGTAATGCCAGTAGCCAACATGGCTACGGCATTACAGTGAATGCCAGTATCCCCCTGCACGCTGATTGGCTGCATAGCAGCCAAGAAACGTTCAGGGAGGGGCCTCAAGCATGGTGCTCGATCACACGCGGTGTTTGGCCGAACACCGCGTGGTCCCGAGCACTGCCATGCTCGGCCAAATACCGTATTCGGCCAAGCATGCTCGCTCATCACTAGTAACTAGTGCTTTTAAAGGGCTAAATGACTTTCGCCTACTGATCTCATACCGCCAACACACATAAAGTTATTTTTCACATCATATTCAATTGAGTTTAGCCTGGCCAGAAGAGGTTCTGGATGTTAGAACTGCCACAAGCCTTGAAGAAGTTGAGTGGAAGCTGGGAGTAGTAGTGGCTCTGGCTGCAATAATTTTTCACAGTGGCAATTCTTACACTTATGCTGGCTAGGGCCCGGGCAGTGATAGGAGAGTACACCCTTTCTTCCCTTGGTACCCACTTGGTGTTGGGGTGCCCTTGGAGTTATAGGTGCAAAGCAGGAAATTCACTCACTCTGAAATATTGTGTTGCTCTTCCACTCTTCACCACTGGAGGCTGCTGTGTTTGCTCTCGGATTTGCCTAGGATTTTCCTTACTGTATGTGTCAGAAACATAATGATACACAACACCATAGATCTGCCAGTGAGGAAGTAAGCAGGGTGTGCACCAAAATATACAACTTGCATTGATTAATAAATCCACTGTACTTATCACGGTCTCCACCAAACCTGAAGGGTGGAAGAGTCAAGGTGGATGAAGAAGATGGAACCATAACCCTGAGTTGCTTTCCGTACCCTTGCACATTATGGGATGTTTGGTTTTCAAATGCCAAATACTTTGTTTTCAAACTTTGCATTTCAGCATAGATATTAAGTAAACAGTACATATTAGTTACACGAACCTCCAAGCTCACTTCCTTGGTGGATTCCATAGTTAATAGTATCCTGTTACAATACTCGTGCATGGCTGGAATCCAGTGGCCAGATGGAATAAGCCAGTCACAGTTATTAACTCTAGAGATGTTGTCCATAGTGCAGTTTGAAGCGAAGATCAAGATGTGGTTATTCAGCAAGGAGTAGAAACAGTCTGGGTAAGACGGTTCTGAGGAGCAGGAGACTGGAACAAATCACAGTACTTGAGCAATGATTGAATTGCAACATGGCTAAAAGTAGGCTCAAACAGGAGACCAGATGGCCTCCAATCAACACACATCGGCTATGTTTGTTAAGGGCAAATCTAAGAGCAAACACAGCAGCCTCCAGTGGTGAAGAGTAGAAGTGCAACACAATAGTTCAGAGTGAGTGAAATAGCAACCACTAGTGGTAAATTAGAAAAATTAATCAGAATCCTGACACCAGGATGGGAATTGTAGTACTTCTTCCCTCTATCTCGCCATAGTATCTCTCTGGAGAATCTAAGGCTGGCAACATTATTCTTGCAATGTATTTTCTACCTGAGGGTTTCAGGATTAAGATATAGTGGGCCAAATCATGTCCAAATATGGAAGGGTGTTTTTACTGATGTCTTCCTAACCACAGTAAAGTCTCTAAATAACAAATTTGTACTGACTGGCTCCAGTGCTGGCAGACTCTGGACTTTCTTGGTTCTTGCCTTCTCCTTTTCTCTTTGGATACTGTGAAGTAGAAATGTTTTTGTTTTTCTCTGTGGCTTTCCCAGAGATAATGGTTCTCTGAAGTTTAGGTCTAGTACACTGGGGAGTGAGCACATGTAGCTCCCTCACTTCCTCAGCTAACACACGACTGAGCTAGGGGTGGACCTAAATCCTTCTCCTAGCTTCCTACAGAGTCAGGCTTACTAACTCCGAATGATCCATACAGAGATATACTGGTACAAGGTGATAACTAGAGATGAGTGAGCACTAAAATGCTCGGGTGCTCGTTATTCAAGTCGAACTTTTCCCGATGCTCGGGTGCTCGTTTCGAATAACGAACCCCATTGAAGTCAATGGGAGACTCGAGCATTTTTGCGGGGGACCAAGGCTCTGCCTAGGGAAGGCTGGGTGAAAACCTGGAAACCTCAGAAAATGATGGAAACACCACGGAAATGGACAGGAAACAGAAGGGGCAGCATGCATGGATGCCTCTGAGGCTGCCTAATCCCACCATTACCCCAAATTCTCAGGCAACAGCCTGGTGGTTACCCTCATGGCAATTGTGCTCACCCAGACCAAGAAAGGCGAGGCAAATACCCATCACATGTTAGGGAAGCACCCAACTAGGTGCAACGAAGGTCCATCACCGCCTGCAGGTGACACCACTGCTCATGCTGGCACTGCAGCTGACATCAAGTTTAGTATCTGTTCTTATCAGTTGCTGTGCCTGCTGGTGGTATAGTGGTGAGCATAGCTACTTCCCAAGCAGTTGATCCGGGTTTGAATCCGGTATATCGCAGGAGGCAATTCAGAATCAGTACAATATCTAATACGTCCCCCTACCCGGGAAAATTGTTTGGAGAGTGGGCATGTAGGTGGGGGGGAAGGAGGTTTCGCTGGAAGAGCCAGAGGAGTGCCCCCTGGGCTAGCGTGTGTGGTGGTGACAACAGCCGGATAGATTTGGGAAAACTGTTGCTTTAACCCGTATGGTATCGATTCTTCTCAGTTTAATACCGTATACGTCCCCTATCTTGGGACCCTATATTTAATGGATTTTTCGAACACGGAAAACGGAAAAAGAGCTTGCTCTGGCCATGGGAGTGTCTTTCCCACTGCAGCTAAGCAGACGTGTGCATGCTCTGCCTATCACAGGTCAGGAGGCAGATAAAAGAAGAACAAAAACAAACATGAGTACAACTTCTGATACGTCCCCTATCCGGCTAAATTGTTTGTAGAGTGGGCCTGTAGGTGGGGGGGGCAGGCTGGGGCAAGGAGGTTTCGCTGGAAGAGCCAGAGGAGTGCCCCCTGGGCTAGCGTGTGTGGTGGTGACAACAGCCGGATTGGATTTGGAAAAACTGTTGCTTTAACCCGTATGGTATCGATTCTTCTCAGTTTAATACCGTATACGTCCCCTATCTTGGGACCCTATATTTAATGGATTTTTCGAACACGGAAAACGGAAAAAGAGCTTGCTCTGGCCAGGGGAGTGTCTTTCCAACTGCAGCTAAGGGGACGTGTGTGGTGGTGACAACAGCCAGAATGGATTTTTGAAAACTGTTGCATCAACCGGTACAGTCGTAAATTATGAACTTGATCAAGTGTAGCATGTGTTCTCTGTATTCTTCTCAGTTTAATACCGTATATGGCAGCTATCCGGAAAAATAGTTTGGAGAGAGAGAAAGATAGGAAAAAGACGTCAATTATTTGGAGAGAGGGCCTGTAGGTGGGGGGCAGGCTGGGGGGAAGGAGGTTTCGCTGGAAGAGCCAGAGGAGTGCCCCCTGGGCTAGCGTGTGTGGTGGTGACAACAGCCAGAATGGATTTTTGAAAACTGTTGCATCAACCGGTACAGTCGTAAATTATGAACTTGATCAAGTGTAGCATGTGTTCTCTGTATTCTTCTCAGTTTAATACCGTATATGGCAGCTATCCGGAAAAATAGTTTGGAGAGAGAGAAAGATAGGAAAAAGACGTCAATTGTTTGGAGAGAGGGCCTATAGGTGGACCTCCGGAAAAATTGTTTGGAGAGAGGGCCTGTAGGTGGACCTCCGGAACAATTGTTTGGAGAGAGGGCCTGTAGGTGGACCTCCGTTAAAATTGTTTGGACAGAGGGCCTATAGGTGGACCTCTGGAAAAAATTGTTTGAATAGAGGGCCTGTAGGGGGCCCTCCTGAAAAATTGTTTGAAGAGAGGGCCTGTAGGTGGACCTCTGGAAAAATTGTTTGAATAGAGGGCCTGTAGGTGGACCTCTTGAAAAATTGTTTGAATAGAGGGCCTGTAGGGGGCCCTCCTGAAAAATTGTGCTAAAAGAGTGCCAGTTGGACCTCTAAAAAATGGCGTTTTTTGGGTCAGCGTTAGGCAAAGACGATATGGAGGAGGAGGAGGAGGAGTAGAGAAGAGGAGTAGAGAAGAGGAATCGGATACATAAGTTACAGATGCGTCCACACTTAACTTATCTCCAAACTCAGAGTGGTGACAGTTTTGTCCTGATAGCAAAACAACATGATATCGCGAGATTGTAAATAAACTCTAAAAAACTGCAATACACGTCACAACCACTGGGCGGTGAGTGCTCCACATTTAGCTGATTGATCAGCTGCTTTTTCTTTTGTTTAGAGCTGCTGGCCTCAAATGTGAGATATTTATCGGCAGACCAAGCTAAATGTGGTTAGATCTATTGAGAATATTTAATGTGCTAAAGTCAAACACATGAGAAAAAAGGAAAACTAAATAGAGTATCCAAACATTGTGTGTTACCATCAGCTGGACTGTGTATCTAATCCTATCTTAAGTAATACTGTCTACAGAGTCGTGTATCTAAGCCCATTATGTGTGATACTATCTGTGTAGCAGTGTATCTAATCCTGTCATGTGTGATACTGCCTACAGTGTCGTGCATCTAAGCCTATTGTGTGTGATACTGCTTGAAGAGTTGTGTATCTAATCCTATCATATATAATACTGTCTGAAGAGTTGTGTATCTAATCCGATCATATGTAATACTGTCTGCAGAGTTGTTTATCTAAGCATATCATGTGTGATACTGTCTGCTTAGCTGCGTATCTAATCCTACCTTGTGTGACACTGTCTGCTGAGCTGTGTATCTAATCCTACTTTGTGTGATACTGTCTGCTTAGATGTGTATCTAATCCCACCTTGTTTGATACTGTCTGCTGAGCTGTGTATCTAATCCTATCATGTGTGATACAGTTTGCAGAGTTGTGTATCTAATCCTATAATGTGTGATACTGTTTGCAGAGTTGTGTATCTAATCCTATCATGTGTGATACTGTCTGCGTATCCGTGTATCTAATCCTATCATGTGTGATACTGTCTGCTAAACTGCATATCTAATCCTATCATGTGTGATACTGTTTGCTGAACTCTGTATCTAATCCTATTCTGGGCGACAGCGTCTGCTAAGCTGTGTATCTAATCCTATCATGTGTGATACAGTTTGCAAAGTTGTGTATCTAATCCTATCCTGTGTGATATTGTCTGCTGAACTGTGTATCTAATTCTATTCTGGGTGACAGTGTCTGCTAAACTGCGTATCTAATCCTATCATGTGTGATACTGTCTGCTGAGCTGTGTATCTAATCCTATCACGTGTGATACTGTCTGCTGAACTGTGTATCTATTCCTATCATGTGTGATACTGCCTATGAAGCGATTAGATGTATGCATATAGAGTGTGATACTGTCTGCTGAGCTGTGTATCTAATTCTATTAGGTGTGATACTGTCTGCTGAGCAGTGTATCTAATCCTACCTTGTGTTATAGTTTTCTGCTGACCTGTGTATCTAATTCTAGTAGGTGTGATACTGTCTTGAAGCTATTGTTGTATCTTTATAGAGTGTAATACAGATAGAGATAAGGAGCTTTCCATTGTGAATATACTGTACACTCAGCCACTGCTCAGATAAGAGAGGTCGGGAGGTGCTCATGTATTTCAGTCCCTATATTTCCCTTTCTTGTGGATGAGGCCTGATTACCAGTTAAGAGCTTATTTTTTAGAAAAAAAAAAAACTTTTCACAGATCACTGGTGCCACTGGTTTTGTCCCCCTTACATTTTTTAAATTATTTTGGCAGACCCAGGTCTGTGGACCTTTAGAAAAAATACTCGAGTACTCCTGATTCAGGGTTTAATTTGAACAAACTTTAATTATGGGTTTAATGCAGAAAATAACAATTGCACCATTTTTATTTACAACATCTCCCAATCCTAATGAATTACCATCGGGCAGCTGTAGTCCAGAACCACAGCATGGATCTAGGGCTGCCCTTTACTCTTCCATGGATAACATGAAAAGCTTTAGTGATACAGAATGTTACATGCCAGTGGCATTGCCTTTCTACTGTCTAATGAGCTGTGTATCTAATCCTAAGGCTTAGGAGTAGAACTGAGGGAGGTGGGAATTTTGTTAAGGCCTATTTCACACGAGCATCACGGATTAGGTCCGGATGCGTTCAGGGTGCGTTCAGGAAAACTCACACCATTTTGCAAGCAAGTTCAGTCAGTTTTGTCTGCGATTGCATTCAGTTGTTCAGTTTTTTCCGCGTGGGTGCAATGTGTTTTGATGCGTTTTGCACACGCGTGATTAAAAACTGATGGTTTACAAACAACATCTCTTAGCACGGCTGAGTGAAAAACGCAGAATATAGAACATGCTGCGTTTTTCACTCAACGCAGAACTGATGCGTGAAAAAAAACGCTCATGTACACAGACCCATTGAAATGAATGAGTCAGGATTCAGTGCGGGTGTTATGCGTTCAAGTCACGCATTGCACCCGCGTGGAAAACTTGCTCGTATGAAAGGGGCCTAAACGGTGTTTCATTTTAATTTCCCAAGGTTTCCTGTCTCTCCTTTCTTACAATTCCCTCTAGAGAGGAAGGTTTTTTATTGCAGAACAGATCTGGGCAGGAGGTCAGATGGAGAGATAAGAAGTTCCTTGCTGGGTGCAGGGGTTTTAGGCCCCATTCACACGACCGTATATTTGCAGGCCCGCATTACTGCGGACCCGCAAATATACGGGGGCCGCTCGGCGTGTGTTCCGCAGCGCTTGGAACACACGCCGTGCGGCCCCATTGAAAATGCCTATACTTGTCCGTGCGTATGGACAAGTATAGGACATGCTTCAAAAGAGCCGCGGCATGGAGCTAGCACCACAGAGGTGAATGGGGCCGCATCTATTCCCGTATTTTTGCGGATAGATATGGCCCCATTCATACGGTCGTGTGAATGGGGCCTTAGGCAGTGCAGGAAAATAGGGGTGATAGTTGTGGGAAGCAGAAACATTGTTTGCATTGAATATTTAGTTACAATTCTGGGATAATATGATTTTGTGCACTAAGGCCTCTTTCACACTAGCGTTAGCACGGATCCGGCACCTAAAGGGTGCCAACGGATCCATGCTAACGCTGATACATGTGTGGAGCCGGAGCAGCGCTCCGGCCCCACACATGTTGACAGACATTGAGACAGCAATACATACAGACATACACACACAAACACATACATACTTACATACACACAAACACATACATACTTACATACTCCAGCCCGGGACGCCGGCAGCACGTCTTCACGCGCCTCCTGCGCGCAGTGATGACGATTCCCCACAGCGCCCTGTGCTGGGCGCAGTGGGGAAACGTCATAGCTGCGCACAGGAGGCACGTGAAGACGTGCTGCCCATGTCCCGGGCTGGAGTATGTGAGTATGTATGTCTGTATGTATGTATGTATTTCTGTGTAGCCGGATCCGGAATGACCCCCCATTGCAAGTTAATGGAGGACAGATCCGGATTACTGGTGTGCCACACCAAACGGATCCGTCCCCATTGACTTGCATTGGGGGTCATTCCGGATCCGGCTTGGTGCGGATGCCTGGACCAGAGAGAAAACCGCAGCATGCTGCGGTTTGTTCTCCGGTCTGAAGACGGAACAGAATGCTTTTAGGAGCCTCCGTTGTCTTCAGTTCAGTTTTGTCTCCATTGACAATGAAGGGGGACAAAACTGAAGCGTTTTTTTCCGGTATTGAGCCCCTATGACGGAACTCAATACCGGAATTTAAAAACGCTAGTGTGAAAGTAGCCTTAGAAAGTTTGCATTTTGGATGAAGACCAGTGTCTCAGCAGAAGTAAAGCCTTACATTTACATGTCTAGGTTAGAACAATAGAGGAGGGACTGTATTTCCCTAATCAGGGACTAATCAAACAACAGCAGGATACAATGGTGAATAGTCAGGTAATAGAGACACAGGGAATGGAGACTAGACCATTGACATAAGCAGCAAATATGAGGCCTGGATACTTAGATGATAGGACAGTTGTGAGAAGCTACAGTATAATGCTGAATGCTAATATACCAGGAGCCAAAGCCAGAAGTATAAATCCTTCCTTTATAGTTCTAAGGTTACTTTCACACTAGTGTTATGGTTTTCCCATATTGAGTTCCGTCATAGGGGCTCAATACCGGAATAAAACGCTTCAGTTTTGTCCCCATTCATTGTCAAGGGGGACAAAACTAAACTGAAGAGAACGGAGCGCTCCTAAAATACATTCCGTTCAGTTTAGCTGCGTCCGCAGGCCGGAGAGAAAACCGCAACATGTTGTATTTTGCTTTCCATCCTGGGGATCCGGAGTAAAACGTCATGACTCACAATGCAGGTCAATGGGGACAGATCCGTTCTGTCTGACACAATAGAAACCGGATCCATCCTCCATTGACTTTCAATGGAGTTAATGACGGATCAGTCCCAGCGATGTTACAGATAATACAACTGGATCTGTTCATAACGGATGGAGACGGTTGTATTATCAGTAACGGAAGCGTTATTAGTGAACCCTGCCGGATCCAGCAATAACGCCAGTGTGAAAGAAGCCTAATTCCTTTCCAATCCGTTTCTGTTGTCAGGTCGGCTTCAAATCCTCATCCAGAAAACTTCGTGTATTTACCCTTAGTGCATTCACATGACCATATTTGTGGTCTGCATCCGATCCACATTTTTTGAGGACCCATTCATTTCAACGGGGGCAAAAAGATGTGGACAACACCATGTGCTGCCTGCATCTGAATGTCTGCTCCATGGCCCCACCAAAAATATAGAACCTGTTCTCTTCTTGTCTGATTTGCAGGGGGAATTCTCCATTGGAAATACAGGGTGGGCAATATATATTTATTGGCAATGCATGCAATATGAGGAGGGAGGTGGAAGGAGGATTATATATGCTTATTATATACCGGCACTACAGATTTATAAGGTCTGAAATAAGGCCAAGGACTAAGCAGGAGCTTATTGATGGGATACTTAAGTTCTGGGATGACGTCCTAACTGTACAACAATTACATTGATCTGTATAAAGTCCTTCTATTAGTGATAGAAAAGAAAGCCACTGGCATGTAACATTCTGTATCACTAAAGCTTTTCATGGAAGAGTAAAGGGCAGCCCTAGATCCATGCTGTGGTTCTGGACTACAGCTGCCCGATGGTAATTCATTAGGATTGGGAGATGTTGTAAATAAAAATGGTGCAATTGTTATTTTCTGCATTAAACCCATAATTAAAGTTTGTTCAAATTAAACCCTGAATCAGGAGTACTCGAGTATTTTTTTCTAAAGGTCCACAGACCTGGGTCTGCCAAAATAATTTAAAAAATGTAAGGGGGACAAAACCAGTGGCACCAGTGCTCTGTGGAAAGGTTTTTTTTTTTCTAAAAATAAGCTCCGCCTCAGGGACTGAAAACAACAAACATGTTTTGTGCTATATTTTCCATTAGCAACATGAATGGGCTTCTATAACTTAGGCTACTTTCACACGAGCGTTTTATAATTCCGGTATTGAGTTCCGTCACAGGGGCTCAATACCGGAATAAAACGCTTCAGTTTTGTCCCCATTCATTGTCAATGGGGACAAAACTGAACTGAAGACAACGGAGGCTCCTGAAAGCATTCCGTTCCGTCTTTAGACCGGAGAGCAAACCGCAACATGCTGCGGTTTTCTCTCCGGTCTAGGCATCCGCACCAAGACGGATCCAGCATCACCCCCAATGAAAGTCAATGGGGACGGATCCGTTTGGTGTAACACAATGGTAAACGGATCCGTCACCTGCACACATACATACATACATACATACAGATATACACATAAACATAAACATACACATACATATACACATCCATACTTACATGCTCCCGGCAGGTCTCCACAGCGCAGGAGGAGCAGGACAGCACGCACATAGGACGATTCCAGCAGAGGGCACTGTGGGGAATCGTCCTATGTGCGCGCCGTCCTGCTCTTGTACTGTGCTGTGGAGACCTGCCGGGAGCATGTAAGTATGTATGTGTATTTGTATGTGTATATGTGTGTGTGTATGTATGTATGTAAGTGTGTAGGTGACGGTTCCGTCCTGAACTCCATTGAAAGTCAATGGAGGACGGATCCGTTTACCATTGTATCACACCAAACGGATCCGTCCCCAATGACTGCATTGGGGGTCATTCCGGATCCGTCTTGGTGCGGATGCCTGGACCGGAGAGAAAACCGCAGCATGCTGCGGTTTGTTCTCCGGTCTGAAGACGGAACTGAATGCTTTTAAGAGCCTCCGTTGTCTTCAGTTCAGTTTTGTCCCCATTCACAATGAATGGGGACAAAACGGAAGCGTTTTTTTCCGGTATTGAGCCCCTATGACGGAGCTCAATACCGGAATTTAAAAATGCTAATGTGAAAGTAGCCTTACTTAAAGGGGTTATCCCATGAATAATGTAAAAAATGAAAATCAGACATCATATAGTACATGGCTACCTCTTTCTAACAAAGCTAGGACCAGCCCTGTACCTCACATGGATCCAGAGATCTCCCCATTCATTGCTCTGCTAGATTTATAACAAGATGACAGCTCAGGGAGTGTCTTTTCCACTGCAACTCAGGGGGCGTGTCTCAGCTCTCCCTATCACAGCTCAGGAGGCAGCTGAAGTATGAAACTGAGCATGTGCGACCTTCTCAGTAAGCAGGTCAAAGAATTAAGAAATGAAGTGGTACTATACAGATACATGTTACTGAATAACTCAGTAGCTATACAAAATTTTTAATGACATGCAATTACAAAAGTATTCAGATCCAGGGGCTGGTTTGAAAACTGTAGAATATTTTTCGTGGGACAACCCCTTTAACTGGTAATCAGGCCTCATCCACAAGACAGGGAAATACAGGGACTGAAATACATGAGCACCTCCCCCACCTCTCTTATCTGAGCAGTGGCTGAGTGTACAGTATTTACACAAAGGAGAGCTCCTTATCTCTATCTGTATCACACTCTATAAAGATACAACAATAGCTTCAAGACAGTATCACACCTAATAGAATTAGATACACAGGTCAGCAGAAAACTATCACACAAGGTAGGATTAGATACACAGTTCAGCAGACAGTATCACACCTAATAGAATTAGATACACAGCTCAGCAGACAGTATCACACTCTATACACATACATCTAATCGCTTCATAGACAGTATCACACATAATAGGAATAGATACACAGCTCAGGAGACAGTATCACACAAGGTAGGATTAGATACACAGCTCAGCAGACAGTATCACACTCTATACGCATATATCTAATCGCTTCATGGACAGTATCACACATGATATGATTATATACACAAATCAGCAGACAGTTTCACACATAATAGGATTAGATACGTAGTTTAGCAGACACTGTCACCTAAATTAGGATTAGATACACAGTTCAGCAGACAGTATCACACATAATAGGAATAGATACACAGCTCAGAAGACAGTATCACACATGATAGGATTAGATACACAACTTAGCAGATGCTGTCATCCAGAATAGGATTAGATACAGAGTTCAGCAGACAGTATCACACAAGATAGGATTAGATACACAACTCTGCAAACAGTATCACACATGATATGATTAGATACGCAGTTTAGCAGACAGTATCACACATGATAGGATTAGATACACAGCTCAGCAGACAGTATCACACAAGATAGGATTAGATACACAGATATGTAGGCAGTATCACCCAGAATAGGATTAGATACCCATCTTAGCAGGCAGTATCACACAAGGTGGGATTAGATACACAACTCTGCAAACTGTATCACACATGATAGGATTAGATACAAAGTTTAGCAGACGCTGTCGCCCAGAATAGGATTAGATACACAATTCAGCAGACAGTATCACACATGATAGGATTAGATACACAGCTCAGTAGACAGTTTCACACATAATAGGATTAGATACGTAGTTTAGCAGACACTGTCACCTAGAATAGGATTGGTGCTAAAAAGGACAAACCTGGCTATCTGGACCACTCTCCCATATCTGATACAAAAGATTATATATTTAATTTCATCTTTGTAATCCACCACAGAACTAAGGAGAGAGGACACAGAGTACTACAAAGTATCAGAATATCAAAGAGCAAAGAGCGATCACGTGGGACGCCACGGCCAGCATCGCATTACCCCATCACTACAGCTGAGGAGAGAAAGCGCGCGCTACACAACGGCCAGCGTCCTCGTGCGATCAGCTACCCACCAGAGCTGCGCACTGACGGAGCAGGTGAATCGATACAACAAAAGGAGGGGTAATGTACTACCTAAACAAAATACTATATTTCTATATGTATAAATGAACAAAACGGCAATATTGCTCTACAGGACATATATTTATATTTACATCTGTACCGGTCATATCCTGTGCTTGAATCGGATCAGTATCATTACAAAAACATTCTGTGCTTGAATCGGATAAGTATCATTACCAATACATTCTGCAATATCCTGTTACCTCCACAGCTACAACAGAACTTGCAATAGATGCCTCTGACATCAAGCGGCACCTTAATATTGTATATATACCAGTGACTTTTGAACGTCTTCTTGGGGAATGACATTTTAATATACCACTTTCATATTATTTAATGTTTATTTCATTTTT
>ONZH01023191.1:0-22986 GCA_900303285.1 Rhinella marina
CCAGAAACTTAGTCGTTACACCCTCCACAAGGAGGGGAAGTGACAAAAGGTCATTGCTAAAACAGTGGCATGCCTAAGGTGTTTGGCACCTGGAGAGGGTCTTTTCTCTGGCACCCCCATACTTTAAAACATTGTGCCCCCTCACAGTAGTTACGCCCTCATTGTGTCCCCCACACAGTAGAAATGCCCTCTCTGTGCCCCTGTCAGAGAAGTTATGCCTTCATTGTGTCCTGTCACAGTAGAAATACCCTGATTGTGCCCCTCACAGTAAATAAGCCCTCCATGTACGCCTTCACAGTAGTTATGCCCACACTGTGCCCCCTCACAGTAGTTATGTCCATATTGTGCACCTTCACAGTAGTTATGCCCACATTGTGCCCTTTCACAGTAGTTATGCCCACACTGTGCCCTCTCACAATGATTATACCCATATTGTGCCCCCTCACAGTAGTTATGCCCTTAATGTGCCCCTTCACAGTAGTTATGCCCATATTGTGCCCCCTTCAAAGTAATGGCCACATTGTGTCCCCCTCACAGTAGTTATCCCTTCATTTTGCCCCTTCACAGTAGTTATGCCCACATTGTGTTCCCTCACAGTATTTATGCCCTCATTGTGCCCCCTCACAGTAGTAAAGCCCTCTCTGTGCCCCCCTTCACAGTAGTATTGCTCACATTGCCCCCCTCCCCCCCATAAAAACAGTAAATACTCACCTTGTTCCATTCCTGATGATCCGATAACCTCTAGCACTCCCCTGCAGTCACAGATCAGACTTCAGCACTGTGTAGGATGAGCACAGGCAGATTCCCTGGTATGCCACTATGATAAAGATTCTGGCTGTTCACAGAGTGCTGTATCCAAGCACATTGATGGAAAGTTGAGTGGAAAGAAAAAGTGTACCAGAAAAAGTTGCACAAGCAACAAGGATAGCCGCAGCCTTGATAGGACTGTCGAGAAATGGCCTATGAAGAATTTGGAGGAGATTCAGAAGGAGTGGACTACGGCTGGAGTCAGTGCTTCAAGAGCCACCACACAGATATATCTAGGACATGGGCTACAAGTGTCGCATTCCTTATGTTCAGCCACTTATGATCCATGATGTCAGAAGTGTCTTACCTGGGCTAATTAGAAAAAGGACTGGGCTATTGCTGAGTGCTCTACAGTCCTTTCAGATGAAAGTAAATTTTGAATTATATTTGGAAATCAGGGTCCCGGAGTCTGGAGGAAGAGTGGAGAGGCCTGAATCCAAGCTGTCTGAGGTCCCGTGTGAAGTTTCCACACTCAGGGATGGTTTGGGGAGTCATGTCATCTGCTGGTGTAGGTCCTCTGTGTTTTTATCAAGTGCAAAGTCAGCGTTGCTGTCTGCCAGGAGATTTTAAAGCACTTGATGCTTCCTTCTGCCGACAAGCTTTATGGAGATGGAATTTTTATTTTCCAGCAGGACTTGGCTCCTGTCCACACTGCCAAAAGTACCAATACCTGGTGTAATAACCACAGTATCACTGGGCTTGATTGGCCAGCAAACTCGCCTGATCTTAACCCCATAGAGAATCTATGAGACAACCAGAGCCAACAATGCAGACGAGCTGAAGGTCACTATCAAAGCAACCTGGGCTCCATAACACCTCAGCAGTGCCACAGACTGATCGCCTCCATGCCACATTAATGCAGTAACTCATGCAGAAGGAGCCGCAAACAAATATTGAGTGTGTATACTGGACAGACTTTCAGTAGGCCAACATTTCTGCATTTTAAATAATTTTTTAATTGGTCTTATATAATATTCTAGTTTTTTGAGATCTTGACTTGGGTTTTCATTAGCTGTAAGTCATAATCATAGACATTAAAAGAAATAAACATTTGAAATAGATCACTCTGTGTGTAATGAATCTGTAGAATGTATGAGTTTCACTTTTTGAATTGAATTACTGAAATAAATTACATTTTTGATGATATTTTAATTTATTGAGATGCACTAGTATATATAACATTCTTGGTTCTGGTGATTCCTAAACATATTGGGGCAGATTTATCATAGCCTAGTGACATAGGCTGGGCTATTATAAGCAGACGTACGCCCACATACTGAGCCAGATTTATGACGAGACATAATGCTGTGCTTGGTTTATGACAAGGTGTTCGCCTCATCATAAATAATGCACCACATCCAGCAGTACATGTGCCTAAACTTATATGTACTCCGGCCCCTGTACTCCAGCCCCTGCTCAGTTTGCAAATCTTTCACACCTCAAAAGTGATGTAAATGTAGCCCATTGTTTCTGATAGAGCAGTACAGTTCAGTTATACATTCTGGAGGTCACTCTGTAGGTTGTTGAATGTAGAAGGAACTAACCAGATTTTGGAGCGCTATCTGTACTTCTTCATTTCTGCCAAGCAAGAAGACTGGTCTACTACCTTCAGCTGAATTCTTCCACAATAACTGTTCTAACAAGTCTACCAACAAGCCACTGTTCTTTATTGTTTACTGTCAACATTCTCATGTTCCTGTGCCTAATGATTTGTCCACCGAGGTGCCGACTGCTGGTGCCATGGCCAGAATTTTTTTTCAGATCTGGAAAGAGACCAATGCTTCTATGTCTCAGGGCTCTTTATCCATGAAGAAATGCCTGGAGCAGAAAAAAATAACTTCTCTACAGTTTTCTTAAAACAGATTCTGGCTGTTCTCATCAAATATTTATCTGAAAATGCCATCTTTCAATCTCGCTCCTCAGTTCTTGGGACCCATCAAAGTTATTTCTGAAGTTAATCCTGGTTTGAAAGGGGGAAAGAGAGGTAATGTCCCGCCACTACCCTGCTCTTGCCTGTGGGTACAGACACTATTCCGCATATCCTAGCTTCCCTGCTCTGTCCCACTCTTCTGACGGGGGTGCCCATGGCCACCAGCTTCCTTGTTAGTTCTGCAAGCTACATGTGTCTTCTTAGGCCTCCTGGCTTGTTCTATAGGGACAGGGCCCTCTTGTTGTTGCCTCTTAAAGGGCCAAACTGCACCTACCTAATTGTATTCCTAGCCAATGGCTGTATGTCTCTTGATGTATAGGCCAACATCTCCAAGGGAAGAGTGCCTAGTTCTTAGCCTACCAGTGAAGATATTGTGTTTAGTTTGTCTGACCATGCACCAAACATCTACCCTACCTGACTCATTGGTGTCTATCACCAGTGTCCCTGGGCTCTGTGGGTGAGCTGCTAACTATACCAGGACTACGCACTCCAGGAGGTAACAGCCAGTTGGTTCTCAAAAGCGATGACCAGATCCCCACAAAGGCTGAAAGGTTGAATACCAGATAGGCCCGTAGGTTTCGACCAAAGTGAAAATGATTTGTACAATGGGTCCACATCCACTGCCCACAGCATGTATGTATCATGCTGTATTTATCTATATTTTATCTACTGTTTTGGTGCAATTGTTATGTCCTGAGCTTGAGATAACAGACTTTTCAATGGATTTCATTGGCTTTTGCCACAAAATAACCAAGATACATAACACAGTACCATGTGTTTTCAAGTTTAGCTCAGCCACATCTGTACATGTATTATGTGTTACGTATCCACTAAATACGGATCAACAGGGATCAGTGATAATGTGAAACCACTGTGCCAAATAACCGGTTTGAAGTTGGGCCAAATCCTGAGGGCATTATTCTGGCGCCTCCTCGGTTTCTACCCTTTAAACCCTATACTGGGATGTGGACTTCGCTGCAGATTGGCGACCAAACTGCTACCCCCTTGTACAGTGTACTTGGCAGCAAATCCTCAGAGTCAGAAACACATTCATTGACAATGAATGGGAACAAAACTGAAGCGATTTATTCCGGTATTGAGCCCCTATGACGGAACTCAATACCGGAATTTTAAAACGCTAGTGTGAAAGGGGCCTAAGCCCATTCCATCATATCTCCAACTTGTGCTCAGAACCCAGTAAATTGGGTTTAGGGCTGACTGTCTGACCATATGAAGGGATCAATTATTCTTTGTAGAGTTTTAAAGAAGGATATTGGAATAGGAATAATAATTATGTGAAGGAGATATAATATGGAAGGTGAGCTATTCTTCCTACCTAAGAAAGAAGGTTCCTAAGATAAAGGGCTTCAAATTATCTAAAAATTCTCTTTGGAGAGGTTCGTAGAACGCCTACAGTACATATTTAGTAGAACAGCCATTCCACTGCCATTGGAGATTAGGAATTGTTTCAGTTTTGCAAGGGATATCTATATTATTTGGGATGGAACATCATTCACTTTGTGGTAGAATACTTTTTGGAATCTATTAAGACAGTTTGGACTCGAGCTAGAGATTTTGTACTATCGGATAAGGTTATAATAACATCATCAGCGTAGAGTCCACTTTTATGTTCATTGTGCCCAACTGTTAATCCATGTACATTGATGTTTGCATGAATTGTTTCAGCAAAGGGTTCTTATATGGCTATTATGTGTGTTTTCTAAATCAATTCGTATTTTATTGTTATAGAAAAACAAAAAGGTTTACAACAAACATAGAAAAAAGCTGTACATAGTCATATACATACAGATGTATAAAGAATAATATGTTGCCCTACAAGGGCTCATTAGAGCAAAATCCCTGAAACACAAAACCCCAGTGATACACTACTATTATTCCTCCTCCATCCCATCTCATGGGCCTAATATAGTATACAGTAAACATGTCTATAAAGTACAATAACCATCAGTGTTACCTTTTGTTACAGCTTATGCAATGTGACCCCTCATATGAGAAAGCAGGAGACGCCCAGAAGGCAGACCAGGGACTTCCATCCAAGGACCCCAGATGGATTAAAATTTTTTGAGTGTTCCCCTTTTCTGATACACTTTCCTTTCCATACTAATTATGACATTCATGCGAGCTATAAATTCCTCCTTAGATGGTACAGTGACAGATATCCAATGCTTGGCGATAAGTTTCCTATCTTGATAAAGCAATCTATTTATACCTAGGCTAATTCCTTCAGCTGTGTCATCTTGTAGTAAACCCAATAAACATATTTTCAGTTCTGTTGGTAGTCTTATTTTATATACATCAAATACAATATTCAGAACATCTCCCCAAAAGGGTCGTAATGTAGCACATTCCCAGGACATGTGCATTAGATGCGCTTCAGTGCGGTCACATTTGGGACAAGAAATGTTTCATGTATCACAGTATCATGTATTACAGTTAATGGAAAACAGTCTTGGTAAAATGAAAATAATAGCTTGTAGAACACCAAGATTGTTCCCCTAGTCCCATCCCCTTTCCTGATTTGATCTGCTATTAATGAGGCATGTATCGTCAGATCACATGTCTTTCCTTGCGCCGTTAAGGCGTGTCTAAGTTGGAGGTACTTATAGAAGAGCGAGTTTGGAAAATTAAACTCTTCTTTGAGCAGTTCATATGACTTAAATATCCCATTGTAATACAGTTTGTGACAGCCAGTTTACACCTTTAGCTTCCCACACCCTAAAACCCGTTAGATTTTCTAGTTCTGGAAGTCCCGCATTAGACCATAATGGAGTTAGGGCATTACACCCCTGAATCTTAGTAATATCCTTCAATTTTTGCCACACTTTATACATCAGTGTCACACTGGGCATATTTTCCGGTGGACGAACAACAGAACACAGCTCCAGTATGTACCCTTGGCGGTTTACCTCCCGAAAGATAGGAAATTAGGGTTCCCACTGGGCTCAAGCTACCCTGTGGACCCCATGCCTTACACTGTTGGGCTTGTGCGGCTAGGAAATATAACCATGGGTTAGGAATCGCCAATCCCCCATTATCTTTATCTCTTTGTAGTGTTTCCAGTCGGATTCTTGGAAGCTTTTTGTTCCATATTAGTGACCGAAACAGTCCTTGGATTTTATAGAAGTAACGCATAGGTATCCATATTGGACTATTATGCAATATATACAAAAACTGCGGCATCAATACCATCTTAACTAAGTTTGCCCCTTCCTATGATTGATAATGGTAGCTTACACCAACTGGCAATTTTTCCTGCACTCTTATCTAAAAGCGGAATCACGTTCATGGATACATAATCCTGTGGCCGGGAGGTAACCTGTACTCCTAAATACTTAAAAGTAGTGGCTACTTGCAGAGGAGCTATTTTATCCATAAGAGAGCATGCTACAGGTCCCAAGGGAAGCATAACCGATTTGTCCCAATTAATGGTATTATGTGTGTTTTCAGTGTTTTGTCACCAAAGTTATTAACTGATTTTGTTGAGGAAATATACTATATGTACTGTATGTCATCCATTCTTCCAAGATAAATAAGTACAGTTGGATTTCAGGGTTTAATCATCCACAATGCATTGACATACACTCATATCCATAGTTCCTTATATTTCTCTAAACATTTATCATGGCTGGGGTACATCTATTCACACTTTCAAGTAATCTGTTCCAATTGCGTTTTTTAGGTTCAAACTTAATTGAACAACCAATCATTTGTGTCTGAGCAAGACACCAGTAGAATATATATATATATATATATATATATATATATATATATATATATATATTTTAATTTTCCAAAATTCAAAATTTTTGCACATTCTTGTCGTAGATGGTGGAATACATCTTCTTAATGCATTTGCTGAACACTTCGTCTCGGATACCATAGATGAGAGGACTTAGAAGCCTCGGCAAACACATGAAGACCAGGAAATTGAACATGACCATATAATTGCCTCCATAGTGCTCTGTAACAATAGAAAGCAAAGACACTATGCATAGGAAGAGCTGAAATGCGTGGAGCATTAAAGTTCTCATAGCCTTGGAGGCCGAAGATGAACTGGAGCCACTCTTCCGAGCAATCAACATAACCTTGATGTAAGTAAAAAGAATGACTAATGCCACCATGAATAAACTACCTAAGTAGGCGAAGGTCCTTATGGTGTCCTGAATCGGCTGGACTATGAACCATTCTTGCTACATAAGAGTTTTGTGGAGAAAAAGCTTTTCTCTACAGAGGCACTGAGGATGGCTAAATCCGCTGCATTAGGGAGTAACGCAAGGAACCACATTGCTGTGATCACAGAATAAGACCTTTTAACTGTGCAGAACATTGGGTATCTCAGAGGGTAGCAAATGGCTAAGTAACGTTCAAAGGCCATGGCTGCCAAGTTGTATGGTGTGATCCTAAAGGTGGTGACGGTAAGAGTGAGGATGAAGTAGCAAACTGACGCTGGAATGTAAAGAAATTGATATGCCAGGGCAAGAAAGAGACCCAAGAAGAGATACAACACATCATTGACCAGCATGTGGGCGAAGAGGATGTAACGGGAGGTCTCTCGGACCTGAGGGGTGGTGAAGTAGACAATCAAAATAATGGAGATGAAGTAGAGAAAAAAGCAGAAGCAAAGCAAAGTCAAGATGAAGAAGACCAGGGTGATGATGTACGACACCCTTTCGCTGTAGACAGACATCTGAGAGCCATTGTTGAAGATTCCCGTCAGATTCATTCCCTTGTCCGAGATGGAGAAATTTATTGAGAGGGTTTCCCACTGGAAAGAGGAAACAAACAATGATGAAATAAAGGGCCTATAGAAAAGTCATACTGTAAAATAGCAGAGAACTTCCTGATCACTATGTGAAATGAGGGACATTGTAAGAGATACTGTAGTCTGGGAAGCCATAGTCAGGAAGGCAAACACAAAACCCTGGTGGCAAACCTCATATCGAAGAACATGGATAGGTTTATACGGGCAACTGCTATAATTTTCAATTGCACTGTGATACGTCTACCCTATTGGGTTTTGGTTTTGGAGAGACATTCTATGACCTACTAGTAGTATGATTTCTACATCAGCTCTATGGAGATTGTGGCTTCAAATAACCCTAAAACCATGAATACATGCATGACTATAAGGACTACAACTACTACTGCAGTTTTTACCATCACACCTACAAATACTGCTTTTACTCCTGCATTAATTATTATGAATTCTACAACCACTACTGCTCCACTAAAGCTTCCTTCATACATTTTTATTGTTGTTTTTGCAGTTTATATTTTGAGGGAGAGTTTGCAAAAATGTATAATTGATCATAAAGTAAATGCATTACAAATTTCACAAAAAAATGTGCGATTAATTTCAGACAAATCTCTTAAATGGCATATACCCAGAGGCGTAACTACCATAGCGGCAGACTATGAGACTGCTATGGGGCCCAGGGCAAGAGGGGGCCCAGTTGGGATCCATCCCCTCTTCTACTGGAGGTGAAAACTTGGTCAGGACTCTACGCTCTGAAGGAACAACTTTTAGCAAATAAGACAGTGGTAAAAATGGCCCAAGGGTCATTGAAAAGGGTTTAGACAGAAACCCTTCTGTCCTGTGTGGGGGTCTGGTTTGATCCTTGCTATGGGCCCTTACTTCTCTATGTACGCCACTACATGTACCCTTTTACAGATCAGAAGACAGCAAGAAGACAGCAGGGAAGATGAAGAAGGAAGATCACATGATCCAAAATGCCTTGCAGCTAGCTAACAGAAAATGCATATGTGTTCTGGGGTAATACATTGTTGAGGTAGGACACCAACAAGCAATAGCGAGTTAAAATTAGAGATGAGTGAATCTATTCGCTGATTTGTTGATTCATATAGAATCTTGGAAATTTTCAGCTGCCAAGCGAATCCGAATATTTGGAGATTCGCTCCGATAAATTCGAAAATGTTCCTAAGGCTTTCTAAGCATTTGCGACGTACTTGTCCGACAAATTATACGCTAATGCTACGTATAAGTTACTCTACAAGCTGTTGTGTACGAATTCAATTACTTAGCGAACTTTTACTGTTAGTTTGCTAATTCGTACGCAAAAGCCTGGGAAGAAAGCGGTCACCTGACCTAGTGGGCAGTGCTTGCTCTGATTGGCTCAGGCTTGGTAAGCCAGTGATGCATCACTTCTGCTGCGACTGTTGAGACGAGCAGAAGCACTGTGTGTGAAGTTCCTAAAGACTGAGACCTGTGTTGTTAAAACTGGGGAGTAATTTTTCTGGGAATCCATATTACAAATCAGGGATACTGCAGGGCAAGTGCAGGGCCAGTGCAGGGCTAGTAATTAATCAGGCAGGGAAAGAGACAGGGAGAAAGAAAGGGAGAGAGACAAAGACCAGATGCAGGGCCACAGTCAAGTGAAAAATGTCTGGCATGGATAAGCAAAAGGGGTCCAGTTCCAGCCAGACCTCGAGCTCTAAAAAAAAAAAGGAGAAGGTGGCACAGGGCAGAAGTGCCAAAGGACCTGTAGCCGGAGCTTCTACTTGTAGTATTCAAAATACTTGGCCATTGTTCCACCAGGCTAACCCGCCAAGGCGCAAAATTGTAGTGGAGGAGAAAGTAGATGAGGTAGTGGAGTGGATGGCACACTCATCTCAGTCTCAGCCGGATGATCTGCTGTCATCTGCTGATATAGTATCCATATGTAGCCAGGGGTCAGACTCAGAGCGTTCCTCCTGCTCCACCACTCCTCTCCATCAAAGCCCGTCATTTTCGTACGCAATTTGTACGCTCATGCGTACGTGTTCAAAGAAGTTGCGTACCTTTTAAAACTGAACGTTCATTATTAGTGCACGAATGTTTGCAAAACGCCACATAATAACGTATGATTTGTATGCAGATTTGTCAAATAGATTAGTAGAATATACGAATCTTATGAAAAGTTTGATGAATGTTCCGCAAATAAAATTTTGAATGATTGGCTCATCTCTAGTTAAAATCATAAATTAGTTAATTCAGTCACAGTCAGAAAGATAGCTACGGAAAGGACAGTGTCCATGTGGTGTGTCACTGTACAGCTCAGGCTGCAGGCATTTTTAGTGAGTGCTATATCAGCATTTAAAGCTATGCCACCCAATTTTTATATTAATGTGTATCACCCCAATATGTGTTACATAATTCACAATCACAGACACAAATCTTTTACAATAGTAATTTTAATGTTCATCCACATTGCACCATCCTTTGCAAAGGACACATCACATCAGGATGCTATGGTTGGCACATCTGAAATGATCACCCTTCAGTTACAGATATCAAACTTACAGAAAAGGTCATTATCTTGTGTGTACAGCAAGAAACTTACTACAAGGAGAATGTCCCCTGAAGGAGGAAGCCGACCATGAGGAACTTTCTTTACAGTAATCATGGGATAACCTCTTGTTCTTTTCTACTGTTCTGAAAACTAAGATTAGATTTTGTTAATAAGTACATTAAAAAGTTTTAACCAACCGGTAAAAAAGAAGTAGCTCAACTGTAATGTCTGCTGGCCAGTGAAAGAAGTAAACCTGATGGTCTTCCATGACTTTCACTTTAGTTTCAATGTCTGGAACTAAAGAGTTTATGGAGAAGTTGTGGTCATCTGTCATTTTGTTCAAAGAAGGTATCCAGCAAATATGAACAAAAGATACCTGTGCTGAGCAAAAGGGGAGGCATTACCTACTACTAATGTACCTACCTATAGCTACTACATCTACTGTGACTTCTACTACTACATCTACTGCGACTTCTACTACTACATCTACTGTGACTTCTACTACTACGTCTACTGTGACTTCTACTACTACATCTACTGTGACTTCTACTACTACATCTACTGTGACTTCTACTACTACATCTACTGTGACTTCTATTACTACATCTACTGTGACTTCTACTACTACTGTGATTTCTACTAATACATCTACAGTGACTTCTACTACTACATCTACTGTGACTTCTACTACTACTGTGACTTTTTTCTACTACTACATCTACTGTGACTTCTACTACTACTGTGACTTCTTTCTACTACTACATCTACTGTGACTTCTACTACTACATCTACTGTGACTTCTACTACTACATCTACTGTAACTTCTACTACTACATCTACTGTGACTTCTACTACATTTACTGTGACTTCTACTACTACATCTAATGTGACTTCTACTACTACATCTAATGTGACTTCTACTACTACATTTACTGTGACTTTGACTTTTACTACTACATCTACTGTGACTTCTAATACTACATCTACTGTGACTTCTACTACTACATCTACTGTGACTTCTACTACTACATCTACTGTGGCTTTTCCTACTACATCTACTGTGGCTTTTACTACTACATCTACTGTGGCTTCTACTACTACATCTACTGTGACTTCTACTACTACATCTACTGTGACTTTCACAATTACCAGCATCACCAGCACTACTATAGCTCTGGATGGCTCTTCTATAACTGTATATAGTAAGTAAAGTATGTGGCTTACTTACATGGTTGTGCAGAACATTGATTGATGTGATATCCAGATGATAGGACCTTAGGATGGATTGTTTTCAAGTCTCCCAGCCCTGTCTACATCATTGTCGACAGCCGGCAGGGTGTCAGGCCTCTTCTTCTTCTTTAGTGTCTTGCCCGACCTTCTAATTCCTATATACTACTAGCTGAGATCCCCCTGGACCAGACATGTGCTATTCTTATTTCTGAAGGCTAAGACTGCTTATTTACCTTGCTTAATTACCTGGATAATTAGTGAAGTCTCTTGAGCCAATATGAAGAATCCCTAACTGAACATCTTTTAATGGTTTCCCTTATGTGTGAAAGTTTACTTTCTACTCAGTAATTACATGATCTGAAGTTGGAGAGGACAGGGGGGTGAAAATTACTTTTTTTTTAAAATATGGATGACCTTTGGTGCTAATGTCCTTTTTATCCAAGTTGTACTAATTGGTCATCAGGTGGGCCCCATCCAAATATGGAGGAGATACCAAACATATCTACAGACAGGCGCCAAAACTAAAAGGTGTATTACACTATCTATTATCTGACAAATATTTGTCCAATCAGACCGATAGTTGGTGTGTATAACAAAAGATCTGTGTGTGTAATATGATGATTGGTCAAAAAATTAGTCAAATAATTTGTTGGCGTAATAAGACTGGATGCACTTCCTATTGTACTCAACTACACTATGAAATTGTCATGGTGCAGTAGGTGCGATGCAGATTTTCCAGATAAGAAATGTCATAGGCAACAGAGATATTCAGATATTGGTTAATGAATGTATCACTGACCTCCAGAGATTAGTTATTGAATGTATCACTGACCTCCAGAGATTAGATATTGAATGTATCACTGACCTCCAGAGATTAGATATTGAATCTATCACTGACCTCCAGATATTAGATATTGAATCTATCACTGACCTCCAGATATTAGATATTGAATCTATCACTGACCTCCAGATATTAGATATTGAATGTATCACTGAGCTCCAGAGATTAGATGTTGAATGTATCACTGACCTCCAGAGATTAGATATTAAATGTATCACTGACCTCCAGATATTAGATATTGAATGTATCACTGACCTCCAGAGATTAGATATTGAATGTATCACTGACCTCCAGAGATTATATATTGAATGTATCACTGACCTCCAGAGATTAGATATAGAATGTATCACTGACCTCCAGAGATTAGATATTGAATGTATCACTGACCTCCAGAGATTAGATATTGAATGTATCACTGACCTCCAGAGATTAGATATTGACTGTATTACTGACCTCCAGATATTAGATACTGAATCTATTACTGACCTCCAGAGATTAGATACTGAATGTATCACTGACCTCCAGAGATTAGATATTGAATGTATCACTGATCTCCAGAGATTATATATTGAATGTATCACTGACCTCCAGAGATCAGATACTGAATGTTTCACTGACCTCCAGAGATTAGATATTGAATGTATCACTGACCTCCAGAGATTAGAAGTTGAATGTATCACTGATCTCCAATGATTAGATATTGAATGTATCACTGACCTCCAGAGATTAGATATTGAATGTATCACTGATCTCCAGAGATTAGATATTGAATGTATCACTGACCTCCAGAGATTAGATATTGAATGTATCACTGACCTCCAGAGATGAGATATTGAATCTATCACTGACCTCCAGAGATGAGATATTGAATCTATCACTGACCTCCAGAGATGAGATATTGAATCTATCACTGAGCTTCAGATATTAGAAGTTGAATGTATCACTGACCTCCAGAGATTAGATATTGAATGTATCACTGACCTCCAGAGATGAGATATTGAATGTATCACTGGTCTCCAGATATTAGATACTGAATGTATCACTGACCTCCAGAGATTAGATACTGAATGTATCACTGACCTCCAGAGATGAGATATTGAATGTATCACTGACCTCCAGAGATTAGATATTGAATCTATCACTGACCTCCAGAGATTAGAAGTTGAATGTATCACTGACCTCCAGACTTTAGATATTAAATGTATCACTGACATCCAGAGATTAGATATTGAATGTATCACTGACCTCCAGAGATTAGATGTTGAATGTATCACTGACCTCCAGAGATTAGATATAGAATCTATCACTGATCTCCAGAGATTAGATACTGAATGTATCACTGACCTCCAGAGATCAGATATTGAATGTATCACTGACCTCCAGAGATCAGATATTGAATGTATCACTGACCTCCAGAGATCAGATACTGAATGTTTCACTGATCTCCAGAGATTAGATATTGAAAGTATCACTAACCTCCACAGATTATATATTAGATACTGAATGTATCACTGACCTCCAGAGATTAGATATTGAATGTATCACTGACTTCCAGAGATTAGATATTGAATGTATCACTGACCTCCAGAGATTAGATATTGAATGTATCACTGACCTCCAGAGATTAGATACTGAATGTATCACTGACCTCCAGAGATCAGATATTGAATGTATCACTGACCTCCAGAGATCAGATATTGAATGTATCACTGACCTCCAGAGATCAGATACTGAATGTTTCACTGATCTCCAGAGATTAGATATTGAAAGTATCACTAACCTCCACAGATTATATATTAGATACTGAATGTATCACTGACCTCCAGAGATTAGATATTGAATGTATCACTGACCTCCAGAGATTAGATATTGAATGTATCACTGACCTCCAGAGATTAGATATTGAATGTATCACTGACCTCCAGAGATTAGATATTGAATGTATCACTGACCTCCAGAGATTAAATATTGAATGTATCACTGACCTCCAGACTTTAGATATTGAATGTATCACTGACCTCCTGAGATGAGATATTGAATCTATCAATGAGCTTCAGAGATTAGAAGTTGAATGTATCACTGACCTCCAGAGATTAGATATTGAATGTATCACTGACCTCCAGAGATCAGATATTGAATGTATCACTGACCTCCAGAGATTAGAAGTTGAATGTATCACTGACCTCCAGATATTAGATATTGAATGTATCACTGACCTCCAGAGATTAGATATTGAATGTATCACTGACCTCCAGAGATTAGATATTGAATGTATCACTGACCTCCAGAGATTAAATATTGAATGTATCACTGACCTCCAGACTTTAGATATTGAATGTATCACTGACCTCCTGAGATGAGATATTGAATCTATCAATGAGCTTCAGAGATTAGAAGTTGAATGTATCACTGACCTCCAGAGATTAGATATTGAATGTATCACTGACCTCCAGAGATTAGATATTGAATGTATCACTGACCTCCATAGATTAGATATTGAATCTATCACTGACCTCCAGACTTTAGATATTAAATGTATCACTGACCTCCAGACTTTAGATATTAAATGTATCACTGACCTCCAGAAATTAGATGTTGAATGTATCACTGACCTCCAGAGATTAGATATAGAATGTATCACTGATCTCCAGAGATTAGAAGTTGAATGTATCACTGACCTCCAGAGATCAGATATTGAATGTATCACTGACCTCCAGAGATCAGATATTGAAAGTATCACTGATCTCCAGAGATCAGATATTGAATGTATCACTGACCTCCAGAGATTAGAAGTTGAATGTATCATTGACCTCCAGAGATTAGATATTGAATGTATCACTGACCTCCAGAAATTAGATATTGAATGTATCACTGACCTCCAGAGATTAGATATTGAATCTATCACTGATCTCCAGAGATTAGATATTGAATGTATCACTGACCTCCAGAGATTAGATATTGAAAGTATCACTGACCTCCACAGATTATATATTAGATACTGAATGTATCACTGACCTCCAGAGATTATATATTGAATGTATCACTGACCTCCAGAGATTAGACATTGAATGTTTCACTGACCTTCAGAGATTAGATACTGAATGTATCACTGACCTCCAGAGATTAGAAGTTGAATGTATCACTGACCTCCAGAGATTATATATTGAATGTATCACTGACCTCTAGAGATTAGATTTTGAATGTATCACTGACCTCCAGAGATTATATATTGAATGTATCACTGATCTCCAGAGATTAGATTTTGAATGTATCACTGACCTCCAGAAATTAGATATTGAATGTATCACTGACCTCCAGAGATTAGAAGTTGAATGTATCACTGACCTCCAGAGATTATATATTGAATGTATCACTGACCTCCAGAGATTATATATTGAATGTATCACTGACCTCCAGAGATTAGATATTGAATGTATCACTGATCTCCAGAGATTAGATTTTGAATGTATCACTGACCTCCAGAGATTAGATATTGAATCTATCACTGACCTCCAGAGATGAGATATTGAATGTATCACTGACCTCCAGAGATCAGATATTGAATGTATCACTGATCTCCAGATATTAGATATTAAATGTATCACTGACCTCCAGAGATTAGATACTGAATCTATCACTGACCTCCAGACTTTAGATATTGAATGTATCACTGACCTCCAGATATTAGATACTGAATCTATCACTGACCTCCAGACTTTAGATATTGAATGTATCACTGACCTCCAGAGATTAGATATTGAATCTATCACTGACCTCCAGAGATTAGATATTGAATGTATCACTGATCTCCAGAGATTAGATATTGAATGTATCACTGACCTCCAGAGATTAGATATTGAATGTATCACTGACCTCCAGAGATTATATATTGAATGTATCACTGACCTCCAGAGATTAGACATTGAATGTTTCACTGACCTCCAGAGATTAGATACTGAATGTATCACTGACCTCCAGAGATTAGAAGTTGAATGTATCACTGACCTCCAGAGATTATATATTGAATGTATCACTGATCTCCAGAGATTAGATTTTGAATGTATCACTGACCTCCAGAGATTAGATATTGAATGTATCACTGACCTCCAGAGATTATATATTGAATGTATCACTGACCTCCAGAGATTAGATATTGAATGTATCACTGATCTCCAGAGATTAGATTTTGAATGTATCACTGACCTCCAGAGATTAGATATTGAATGTATCACTGACCTCCAGAGATTATATATTGAATGTATCACTGACCTCCAAAGATTAGATATTGAATCTATCACTGACCTCCAGAGATCAGATATTGAATCTATCACTGTCCTCCAGAGATCAGATATTGAATGTATCACTGACCTCCAGATATTAGATACTGAATCTATCACTGACCTCCAGACTTTAGATATTGAATGTATCACTGACCTCCAGAGATTAGATATTGAATCTATCACTGACCTCCAGAGATTAGATATTGAATGTATCACTGACCTCCAGAGATTAGATATTGAATGTATCACTGACCTCCAGAGATTAGAAGTTGAATGTATCACTGATCTACAGAGATTAGATATTGAATGTATCATTGACCTCCAGAGATTAGATATTGAATGTATCACTGACCTCCAGAGATTAGATATTGAATGTATCACTGACCTCCAGACATTAGATACTGAATGTATCACTGACCTCCAGAGATTAGATATTGAATGTATCACTGACCTCCAGAGATTAGATATTGAATGTATCATTTACATAGTTACATAATTGTTAAGGTTGTAAAAAGACAAAAGTCCATCAAGTCCAACCTGTAATCCTGTTATATTGATCCAGGGGAAGGGGTAAAAAAAACCCATGAGCGAAAAAAAACAGATATGGATCAACATCCATCTTTCCTTTAAGGAGCCAAAGGGAAATGGTGAGTAGAACAAGATTTCTAAACATTGTCAAAAGCCCCAATGTTATTTTGAAATAAAAAGTCACCTAAACATTTTTGGAGCTTCTCCTGTATTTGCTATGACCGGCTCCTGCGGCTATTCCAGAGATTCACTGCCCTTACTGTAAAGAATGCTTCTCACCTCTTATGATGGAATTAGGGATGAGCGAACCGAACCGTAAGAAACCAGATTCGTTACGAACTTTCCCAAAAGTTCGGTTCGTCACCGAACCGAATTTTGAGAAAGTCCGTAACGAATCTGGTTCAAATAACGGCGACGCAAAATATACGCATATTTGAG
The DNA here is from genome assembly GCA_900303285.1 of Rhinella marina. NCBI lineage: Eukaryota > Metazoa > Chordata > Amphibia > Anura > Bufonidae > Rhinella > Rhinella marina. The sequence continues at coordinate 17,365 of ONZH01023191.1, forward strand.
AATGTTCACTAATGTGTACACGCATTTTATGAATTCATATGCATTAGCGTACGCATTAGTGTACATTATCAAGTAGCGTACCTTTGACAACGCTAGACTGTATGTTTGTTACTTGAGTAGGAATGTTCACAGACGCAGTGTATGCGTACGCTAATGCGTACATATTCATTCAGTTAAGTGGCGTACCTTTGACAACGCTATACTGTATGTTCGTTATTTGTGCGGGAATGTTCGCATTAGCGTACGCATTAGTGTAAATTCTCAAATATGCGTATATTTTGCGTCGCCGTTGTTGAAGTCACTTGGATTTTTTCCACTTTTTTCATTGTAATAGCAACTGCAAGTAAACGAAACTATACCCTATCAGACTCCCATTATTGTAGCAGCAATTATTCAGCCGTTATAGCAAGGTTCGTTTTAGGTTCGGTTCGTACGAATCCGAACTTAATGAAAGTTCGCCGAAGCGAAGCAAACCGAACTTTTCAAAAGTTCGCTCATCCCTAGATGGAATCTATTTTTCTCCAAGTGTTGAGAGTGGCCCCTTATCATTTTTTAGGGGTATTTTTTGTATGGTCCGTTTATATATTTGTACAGGTTAATCATGTCCCCCCTTAGACGTCTTTTTTAAGGCTAAACAAATTCAGTTCATTTAATCTTGGCTCATAACAAAGAACTTCCAGGCCCTTTATGAGTTTAGTGGCTCTCCTCTGTACTTTTACTAACTCCAGGGCATCCTTTTTATGGACTGGTGCCCAGAACTGAACCATGTATTCCAGTTTAGGCCATACTCATGCTTTGCAGAGCAGTAATATTACATCCCTGCCCTCGAGTCCATACCTCTTTTAATACAAGACTAAATTCTGTTGGCCTTAGAGGCAGCTGACCGGCATTGTGCTGTCATTTAGTCTATGATCTACTAATACACCCAAATCCTTCACAACAAGTGACTCTCCTAGTTTTACTCCCCCTAGGACATAAGCTGCATGCAGATTATTCGCCCCCAAGTGCATAACTTTACATTTATCTATATCGAACCTCATTTACCAAGTGGAGGCCCAAACAGTAAGATTGTCCAAGTCAGCTTGTAACTTATCAACATCTTCCAGAGACTGGACTGTATTACAAAGTAATGCGGCCTCCGATGACATATCACAGTCTGATAAAAGTGGTGATGATAATTATGGTGTTAGACTGGACCTGGCTGCTGAGGAGTAGGTGACAACAGAGGAGGAGGGCAATAAAGAGCAGAGGTAACGGACGGTGAAAAGCTCCCAAAAAATCCGCCAGAGTTAGATCTGCTTCTATTGTGGTCAGCTCAAGAACAGGTGATACCGCTAATACTGTGGATTTCGGCTCAAAATGTGCTAGACCTAGGCCAGGCTCAGCTACGTCTAGCTCCGTGTATCTCCCATATGGTGGTTTTTTCGCTACAAGGCTGGCACACAAAGGCACTGCCATGTGCAAGAGCTGCAAAATGAATATAAGCCATTTGCATTCAAACCCAAACATAGGTACCAGGGGTCTGTTGCAGCATGTGAGGAATCCAACATTCAGGAAAAGACTGTACTGCTTCAGGGAGCCAGGCCTCTTGGTTGCTTGGCCTTCTATGTCATTCTATTGCTGAAGCAACAGTCCCTTTTACGGTGGAGCTGGTCGACCTATTAGGGAGCAAGGACATCTAGCCAATCAGACTCTGTGCTGGTGTCACATGCTTCCTGTCACTGGGATATTTAAACATACAGCTGCTGACAACAGGTAACTGTGGTTGGTATTTTTAGCCTCACTAGCAGGTATTATACTTATTTGGATCTCTGATTTTCTAACTTTTGGATTGTCCTTGACCTTTCTTCTGACTATCAATTATTTTTCTGGCATTGATTCTGTATCGTATGTGACTGTGTTTCGATCTAGTATTGGTTTGACAGGTCGGCCAAACTTTAGTTCAAAGTTCAGTTCGGTTTTATTTTTTTATTTCTCTCAATTTTTTTTAGTGATTTGGGGAGGCCCGAAACATTGGGAAATGGCAAACAGAATGAACAAACTGCACTGGAGTATAACAATGGCTGGATGTGGCTGGCATACTTCTCTACTCTGCCAATATAACAAATAATCTTGAGCCAGGAGGTGGAGGACCGATTGGAGAAGGAGGTGGACATGGTGGTGTAGGTGGAAGTGGCGGAGGAGGTAGCCAACACTGTATTTGTGTGTTTTATTTATTTTTAATATTTTTTTAAATTGGGGAGTCCCCAAAACATTGGGAAGTGGCAAACAGAACACACAAACTGCACTGTAGTATGACAATGGCTGAGGCTGGAGGTGTAGTTTGAAGAGGCGGAGGAGGTAGCCAACACTATTTATGTGCTTTTTTTATTTTGTTGGGTTTTTTTTATTTCTTTTATTGGGGGTGATGGGGGGGGGGGGTTGTCCAAAAACATAAAAAAATTACAAATAGAACGTACAAACTGTGCTGGAGTATAACAATGGTTGGGTACAGCCAGTATACCTCTCTATTCTGACCAAGGTACGGACAAGTCCTGTGGGATCCATACCTGGTTCATTTTAATGAACATGAGCTTGTGCACGTTGGCTGTAGACAGGCGGATGCGCCTGTCCGTGATCACACTCCCTGCCATGCTAAACACACGTTCGGTCAATACACTTGCCGCAGGGCAAGAATTACCTCCAAGGTGTAAAGGGCAAGCTCAGGCCATGTGCCCAATTTGGAGACCCAGAAGTTAAATGGGGCAGAACCATCGGTCAGTATGCGCAGACATGTGGACACGTACCCTTCCACCGTGTTGCTGTAATGCTGCTTCCTGCTACCATAATATGGTCCATATCAGATGGTGTTGCTGGATGTTGTGGCGTGCTGACAAAGGTTTTTCACATTTTGGCCATGCTAACCCTTGCTTCTGAGGGGGTGGCGGTGCCCCAGCTGCATTGGCAACTTCTTCCTCCGCCTTGTGCATCCACTGAGCCCCTGCAATCAGATGGGAATGCCATCAGTAGTGCCTCTACCAACGTATGTGGCCCCTGGCCCCCAGTCAGAAAATGCTAATGACCGCTTCCCTCATGGAAGTGGTCATTAGCATGCGGGAGGCACAGGAAGGTAAGAACAGCGCTGCAGGGGCTGTACTCACCTTCCCTGGTCTTCTCCCCTCCGTGCTGTGTCCTGACACATGCAGTGTCAGGACGTAGTTCACGTAGGCTCGCACTATGACCTGACTCTGTGCTCTGTCAGGTCACAGTACAGCGCGGTGGGGAGAAGACCAGGGAGGATAAGTGAACCTGCCAAGAGGCAGCGCCGTCCGGAGCTGGAAAGGTAAGTTTATTATTTATTTTGAAAGTCTGATCTGAGGTCTGATCTGAGGTCTGATTGGGGCTCATCTGTGGTGGGGAGGGACTGATGGGGGCTCATTTGCGGCTGGGGGGCCTCATAGGGTCTAATTTGAGGATGGAGGCATATTGGTGGTCTGATATGAGGCGGGGGGCTGATAGAATTATTATTTGAGGCTGCTGGGCCTATTGGGGGTCTGATATGAAGCTGGGGGAAATTGAGGGTCTGATATGAGGCTGGGGCCAATTGGGGGTCTGATATGAGGCTGGGGCCAATTGGGGGTCTGATATGAGACTGGGGGGCCTATTGGTGGTCTGATATGAGGCTGGCAGGGCTGATCTGAGGCTGATGTAGGTAGGGGGTCTGAGAGGAAGCTGATTTAAAGCTGATGGAGGTGGGGGCAGATCTGAGGCTGAGAAAGTGACAAACGTAGGGACAGTGGCAGGGAGAGTAAAAGCTGGGTGAACCCCCTCTTTGGACCCCTCTGGGTTTAGCTTGGCTGCTATTAATGCCAAATAAAAAACTAAATATATAACATTCTTAACTTAAAAATTAGACAGCTATATGTGGTCAAAATGGCACCTGTACTATCTGTAATATATTAGAACAAAAAAATTACACATATAAAGAAAATTATGCATATATATATAGCCCCTCCTATTTGAGCACAAGACTAGAAAGACAATAACAACCTACAGAGAACCACAACAAGTCCAACTGGCTCATAAATATAGTCTTTATTGAAATAATCCATATAAAAATTACATTAAAAGGAGATAGAGGTAAAGAGTCCACAAAGGACTATGTGACTCCCTGGACCAACCAGATCACCCCCACATATACTGGGCAATATAGTAACATATAATTAATACTGATATATCTGTGCACTACATCTGGTGCACAATGATGTCACTAAAGGAGGGTAAGTACAGTAATACATCCTTCCAAAGAACAAAACCAGCAAGATCTCTCATCTAATCGTATAGTGCACCATAAGTACATAATGTCTAAATGTCAATTTGCACAGCATAACATAACATCACCAAGTATGAAGCACTTACCCACTAGTGGGAGAGTCAGTCCAGGAGAGCCACACACCCCAACGTACGTTTTGGCCCCACGCCTTCCTCTGGGGGTATGGCTCTCCTCATCAATAACAAGCATATATAGAACAAACCATCCAATCAGTGAAGTGCAGTTCTAATTGTATAACCTAACATTCCTGTGTATTTGCGCCAAATAAAAGCCGCCCTAGCGCCTGCAGCGGAAGAGCGCCGCGGTCATGTGGTGGCCAGTCACGCGACCGCGCGCATCCGGGCTACACAGGTGTATACGCGGCTTCCGGAAGGTCACGTGATGGCGCGTATCCCGGATATACAGACGCCACCAATACTTCCGGAATTCGCCGTGAGCACGTGACAGTAAATCACGTGACCGCAGCAAAGAAAACAGGAAGTATACTTACAAAAATGGATCAGCTAATCACATCACCTCAATGATTTAAATACTACAAAGATCGATATCTTCAAGGAAGGGAATTCATACTTAATATGTATGCGGAAGAAGAAAATAAAACAAAAATAATAAAGTGCTATGTGCATTCACATAATTATCAATTAATATGTGTATACATGTGCATAATATAATCAAACATGTAAGGAAATCCCTATAACATTAAAATGTTTGTTATATACCAAAAAATGACAAAAGTGAAAATACATACATGGTGAAAAAATGTAATACCCTTCAATACATATAAAAAGTATATATAGTAAGAAATACATGATTAGTGAAAAAAACCCTGTCAATAAATATTATAAAAACAGTCAATTCATAAATAATGTGAAAAATGCATAATGTATATATGTGGAAAAAAAATAAAAATAAAAAATAAATAAATTTTTTTCTCTTTCTTCATTCTCTTTTTCTCTTTTTTCTTCCTCCCTTAATTAGTCCCTCTCCTCTTTTCCTTCGTTAAAATAATATTCTTAAAATATCCGAAGAAGAGGAAATGGCCATATCCATCCTTATAGGGCGCCAACCTCGATAGTAGAATATATGGACGCACATAGATAATACACCTGTATCACAACTCCCTACTACTGGATGATCTGAAAGGTAATAAGATAATAATTAAAACAAAGAAGAGCAAATGAAGATTAAAAGAACTTAAAACTAAAATTCCTACTCTAGCACTCAGAGGAATGGAGCAAAGCTTAAGGAGTCATTTAGACCCCTGGGATACATTGTCCCAAGGGTCCAAATCCATTTGGTTTCACGTTGTG
>ONZH01023192.1:0-29450 GCA_900303285.1 Rhinella marina
TACCCATCTTAGCAGACAGTATCACACATGATAGGATGAGATACACAGCTCTGCAAACAGTTTCACACATGATAGGATTAGATACGTAGTTTAGCAGACACTGTCACCCAGAATAGGATTAGATACACAGTTCAGAAGACAGTATCACACAAGATAGGATTAGATATACAGCTCAGCAGACAGTTTCACACATGATAGGATTAGATACCTAGTTTAGCAGACACTGTCACCCAGAATAGGATTAGATACACAGTTCAGAAGACAGTATCACACAAGATAGGATTAGATATACAGCTCAGCAGACAGTTTCACACATGATAGGATTAGATACACAGTTTAGCAGACGCTGTCACCCAGAATAGGATTAGATACACAGTTCAGCAGACAGTATCACACATGATAGGATTAGATACCCATCTTAGCAGACAGTATCACACATGATATGATTAGATACACAGCTCAGCAGACAGTATCACACATTATAGGATTAGATACCCATCTTAGCAGACAGTATCACACATGATAGGATGAGATACACAGCTCTGCAAACAGTTTCACACATGATAGGATTAGATACCCATCTTAGCAGACAGTATCACACATGATAGGATTAGATACACAGATTGGATAATCATTAAGGAATATTAAATGTCATGGTAAAATTGAGGTATATACTGACACCCTGAATTGTATTATGTACATTTGTAACATGTAATGGGACTGTTAAAATTGCATAATTATATATGCATAATACTGTGGTTGGTGTGTGCTATTTTGCAGATAACTAATATAATACTAGACTAGCACTGTATACTGACACCAAGTGTACTGTACCTAACTCATAGCATACGGCATATAGATATATGTGGTAAACAATGGCAGCGGGCAAAATATATGATAATCATTGGACACTAAAAAAAAAAAAAATCGTTCGGAGGGATTTGTTTAATGTATACAATATATTTTGCTATTTAGGTTAAATGTAAGAAGTGAATACCTTAAATTCAGGTATTAGCTAGTAAAACAATGCGCCACCTGGTGTCTGAAAGTTGTATTACAATTTATCCAATTTAGTTATAGCGTCACTTCGTGACACACATCTCAGGACATGTTGAGATAAGTGATCAGTTGTGTGGACACATCTGTATAACTGAGAGAAAAAACTTATATTTTCTAGACTCCGGCTATTGTACCGCAAAACACTCAATTTTTCACTGCACTGTAGGATATATAACTGAGAGAAAAAAACGTATATATTTTCTAGACTCCGGCTAGTGTGCAGCACACGACAGAATTTTTCACTGCACTGTAGGATATATAAATGAGAGAAAAAACGTATATTTTCTAGACTCCAGCTATTGTACCCCAAACCACTCAATTTTTCACTGCACTGTAGGATATATAACTTAGAGAAAAAAAGTATTTTCTAGACTCCGGCTAGTGTGCAGCACAAGACAGAATTTTTCACTGCACTGTAGGATATATAACAGAGAAAAAACGTATATTTTCTAGACTCCAGCTAGTATGCAGCACACAACATAATTGTTCACTGGACTGTAGTATATATAAATGAGAGTAAAAACGTATTCCCTAGACTGCACTACAGATCCCAGCAAGCCAAGGTACAGCAGCAGCATATATGAGTACTGAGAGGATTTTGGGCAATTTCTTTGGGGTCTGTGTGGACCACGTGCTGTCCCTTCTGCCACCAGTCGCTGTGCACAGTTTGCAGCCAAGAGGGAGGTTGCAAGTCCCAGCCAGCAGCCAGGAGGAGACCAAAAAAAAGTGCTTATAGCCCTTAGAAGGGCTGTTGGGTTTTTTGAGGATGATTCCTACCTAACCAACATCTAAATTGAGGCCCTAGCACTTTCCCTGACAGACAGCAGCTCTATCCCTAATCTCATGCAGGCGGCGTCTGACGCGAGCAGCGCGGGACCAGATTCTTATATTCCCAGGTCATCTGATCTGGCCAGCTAATCCCTGCTATCGACTTGTAGGGGTCCCACGTGATGCTAGGAGGTACCAAAGACTATCCTGCATGTTGATTGGCTGAGAAAAGGCGCCTAACATGCAGGAAGAGGAAGATGCTATTTCCTCAAGGATTGCGATATGCTCGTCGGAGTATCGAGCATGTACGAATACCCTAATGCTCGAACGAGCACCAAGCTCGGACGAGCATGTTCGCTCATCTCTAGCAAATAGTTATTTAAAATGAACAAACCCACAAACACGGATTCACAGTTTTTTGTCAAGTCAACTTCATTGACTATGTTAGCACAATATCACGCTTTTCTGTTTGGATGGCGAATAACGCCGCAAATAGTTATTTTAAACTAACAACCCTACAATCACGGATTCACAGTTTTTTTGGAAAATCAACTTCACTGACAACGTTAACACAATATCACGCTTTACTTTTTGGATGGCGAATAAAGCCGCAAATATTTATTTAAAATGAACAAACCCACAAACACATATTCGCAGTTTTTTTGGCAAGTCAACTTCACTGACTACGTTAGCACAATATCACGCTTTTCTGTTTGGATGGCGAATAACGCCACAAATAGTTATTTAAAACTGACAACCCCACAAACACGGATTTACAGTTTTTTTTTTGGAAAGTCAACTTCACTGACTACGTTAGCACAATATCACGCTTTTCTGTTTGGATGGCGAATAACACCGCAAATAGTTATTTAAAACTAAGAACCCCACAAACACGGATTCACTGTTTTTTTGGCAATTCAACTACACTGAAGAATTTAGCATTATATGGCGCTTGTCTATTTGTATGGCGAATAACACCGCAACTATTTCTTTCACATTTAGAAGCTGCCAATCACGGATTATATATGTTTTTACCCAAACACAACCCAACAGATATTTGTTTTTTAAATGTTTTTTTTTAATTATTTTATTTTTTATTTTTTTTAAATTTACCCCAAACAAGGCTCTGACCCTCTTACTGCACTGCAAAAAGCGACACTAGTGGTGCTTCTTTGAATAAAGCACCCCAAAACAGCATTTAGAACAGAGTGCAGTGCTGTATAACAGGCTAACCCCTATGCCCACTTACTGCTGCACAGTGTACCAGAATAGCGATTTCACTGCCTGATTTTCTGTCTAGAAATCGTCCCTCTCCTATCCCTGCAATTCAGATTATCTATCCCTGATCTCCTCATTTCTTTTCTTTAGTTTTTTTTCACTTGCCCTATCTCTCCTGACGTCTTTCTCTGGTCTAAAATCAATAGCAAATGGCGGATTCCAGCGCTTATAGGGCTGTGACATCACAGGACCTGGCTGGCTGCTAATTGGCTACATGTCTGCATGTGATCGCATTGTGGGTGTTTACTTCTTTGTCCCAGAAATCCTTCCCCCATGTCATGCCATGTGCTTGTGGCCATTTTAGGAAAAAAAAAAAAGATTTGTTACTACGAATCGCCATGAAATTCACTTTCGATGCGAATCGAATTTTCCATGAAATTTGTAACAAATTCCACTTCGTCAGCTTCTATTCGCTCATCTCTATTCACAATCGCCCTTAAAAGGGCTTTTGGGTATTTTGAACAGAAATACTATCCCTGCCTTGCGTTCTTCTCTCCCTAGACTATCTGTCTATCTGTCTCCCTAGACTATCCCTCCTTGCCGCAGCTTTCCCTGACTTAGTCTGAGCCGATCACATGTCACCGGGTGCTATACAGCACCCGATGACGCGTTCCCGGCCAGCCAATCAGTGTAATGCCAGTAGCCAACATGGCTACTGGCATTACAGTCAATGCCAGTACCTCCCCGCACGCTAATTGGCTAATTAGCATGCGCGGAGGGGACTCGAGCATGGCGCTCGAGTACACGCAGTGTTCGGCAGAACACCACTTGGTCACGAGGGCCGCCATGTTCGGCCGAATACTATATTCGGCCAAACATGTTCGCTCAACACTACTAAGGATACCTTGCGGCAGTTTTGGCTTGTTTTTTCTTACAGTACCCAGCATGGTAAGTTTTCTTTTTAGCAACTTCTGCCCCATTTGGTAGGATGCGAAAAAGTTGGCACATGTAACATTTTTACCTTTTAGTCCATGTGTCAAATCTAGAACAACTCGCATTCCCTGATTTTTTTCAGCTCTTTCTTCAGGATTTCTTCCTTTATACACCTGAGCGTTTACAGCATATGAACTTTTGCTGTCATAAAGGGTCCATATCTTGATGCCGTACTTTGCTTGCTTATTCGGTATATATTGTCTGAACGGGCACCTACCTCGAATGACACCAGTTGTTCATCGACAGTTATAGCATCACCAATATTATATAATTTTGGTAGAATTTGTACCCATTTATTCTATACATTTCTAATAGCTGCTAGTTTATCTTTAGCTATTCTTTCATTTCGATCTGTTTTATTATCAAACCGCAGTACTCTAGAAATGTCATTAAACTTTTCAAGAGACACTGTAGCTCTAAATATGTGATGACCGGTTTCCACAAACATTTAGTTGATTCACCATAAGATTGTATACTCCTGCTAAAAGTAGTAAACCAATAAAAGCATTTAAAGCTGGCAAATCAAAATTGTTCCATTTATCACCATAAACTTGTTATCCCTCAATGTTTGTCATTCGTATTAGAATATTTTGGATAGTAAAATTTAGGAAGAATGCAAATAATACGAGTAAACAGGTAACATAAGGAAAATAAAAAACTCTTTTCTTTTACAATATGCAATCTTGACAACTGAATTGAATTATTTTTAGAGGAACAGCATAGTAAAGTACAGCGAAATATACCTGCAGAGAACTGTACTGAAAGCCAATCCATCTGCAGTAATTTGAAAATGTATTGAGCGCATGTGTAAATCTGTACAGACCTACAGGAACTGGATAAGTTGATAAACAATAGTAGATGCAATAAATAGTCCAAAATGAGATTATAACTTCTTTATGTTACTGAAAATATGGCAGGAGATCTTTATAAAATGCTATCGGGTAATATTGACCCAAACAGTGTAACAATCAGCGTGTAGAAAAAAGTAAAAAAAAATAAAAAATAGAAAATATCAACACTCATAGTAAGAACCCCTCAAATGAGGAAAATCCAATTAACCACAAGTTTCAGATCCTCATAATAAAAAATCTGCAGGGTCTCAAATTTCATATTGACCCGAACAGAACAGCAGGGTTAATCTATTCTGTTATACATATATTTACTGTGTGTTAGACTCGGTCTCAGCAAGCAGTCTAATATATGAGCGTGTCTATCTAGTTCACTTGCTGCGCCATTCATACTTAATCTGTTCTGCTATACATAGACTTTCTGTGCATCAGTCTCAGTGTTAACAGGCTGTTGAAGTTATACGCTCATTTATCTAGTTCACCTGCTGCCCCATTCAAAACTTAGTTACATACCCTGTTTCCCCGAAAATAAGACCTACCCCGATAATAAACCCTAGTGCTATTTTGCCCTGTTTTTGGAGTAGGCTTAGAATATAAGCCCTACTCCAAAAATAAGCCTTAGTTACATTGAGGATATACTAAGAATAGGGTTATGGTCCAGGCCCGGGGGGAGAGGGGTGCAGCCTGCAAGTGATTTTAATGGCCAGTCAGGGCCTCTCTGCTGGTGGCGCTACCTGCGCAAAGCTGCGTACTATAGTATGCATTGCTGTGCAGTTAGTTACCTATACACATCCCTATACCCATACCCTATCTGGCACTGCAAGACCTCTCCCCTGTGATGATCCCGCGAGACGTGACTTCAGTGCCGGGTCTTGTGGGATCACGCTGGTTGACGGGATGATGCAGCGCACGCCGGATGACAGGATTGGGTGAGAAGAAGAAGTCCGGAGCGGAGTTGAGGTAAGTATATTTTTGTCTGTGTGTGCACAGGGGCCCAGGGGCAAAAAAATGACATACCAGTATATATTCAGAGCGGCCAAAAATGACATATGTTCAGTGGGGGTAAAAATGACATATGTTCAGTGGGGGCAAAAAAGAAATACTGGTATATATTTAGTGGGGGCAAAAATGAAATATATGTTCAGTGGGGGCAAAAATAATACCTACCCCGATAATAAGCCCTAACCCTAGGCCCTCTAAAGGAATGGACAGTGGTAAAAATGTTGCTGTAGCTGGCACAAGTAGCATCCAGCGGTCATGTTTTGATGAACAATCCAGCTGTTCCAGAATGGTTGACTCGATCCTCAACATCCTCTCAAGTGACTTCAGACACACAAAGCCAGAAATCTATGGCTTCCTCTGACAGCACACCTAGTTGGCATGGCCCAGAAACAACCCCTGTGCCCTCACCTGTCCTGAGACTGCCTCTTTCTTTTGTTGCCCCTTCTTCTGGGGAAATGATGTATGCTGCCAGCTCTGTTCCTCTTTTAAGCAAGGACAAGCTTTTAATGACAGTCAGAAGCTACAGGGCAGCCCCTATTTGAAGGAGAGGTCTGCTGCATCCTCCCTTAGGCATGCAACTAGAGAAGATGACAGTCAGGTGGGAGCACATGTTGCGAGTGTCAGGGACATGACCATGAGACTGGTGAGAGTGACTTAAATGATGACCACAATTCACACAGGACGGCAGCATAATGCTGCCATCCTGTGTGAATTGTGGATTATACTGAGGACGAAGAGAATTGTTGGTCCTGGATGTGCTGCTGCATTTGTGAGGTCGTTTGGTGGCCATATTGGTCCTGCTCTCAACTTGTATTGCTGTTAAATGATGACCAGACAGTAGCGGATGATGATCTAGGCAATCACACATGGGAACTGGGTAAAGAGGGGGCATCATCATCAGGGGGAGAGGGTGGCAGCAGGCTCTCAAGACAGCAGCAGGGTGGCAGCATACAGATAAGCCAGCAGGGTGGAAGCAGTGGGAGATCTGTATCCAAACACACATGAGGTAGACAGTCTGCTACTCAGAACCCTGCCTGTCAGGAAACAACTAGCTGTGCATAGGTTCATAAAGGTCGTGGCAGGCAGTCATCATGGAGTGGTGGGAATTTTTTATCAAGTCACTGGAGGACGTTAACGTGGTGGTAAGAAGAATGTGTGTGCCGAGAGTGACACACGTTCAGGGTGCTAATGTGAACACCACGGCCCTGCGTCAACATATGGAATATCACCATAAAGTGGCCTGGGAAAACCTTGGCACTAATGTAGTAGTATAGCTTGATACAGCAAACGCTATATCTCTTAGCTTCCCTCACCCCTTCTCCAGCAGTCAAGACTCCTCAACCTTAGCAGGAGGAAGCTGTAATTTCTTCCATTCATCTATTGCTCCTGATGCTGCTCCTCCTCCCCCTCCTACTCATCGTCACATGTTTCATCAGCAATCGATCACTGAGGTGATTGCAAAGAGACAACAGTATGTGTGCACTCATCCAATGGCGCAGAAGCTGAAGGTGCACCTGGCCAAGTTGCTGGTACTACAGTCCCTCCATTTTTAATATGGTCAGCTCTGAATATTTAAGAGTATTAATGGCTTGTGCCAGCGAAGGTGGAGAGTCCCAAGCCGTCATTACTTCTCTAAAAAAGCTGTACCTGTCCTGCACACAAACAGTTGTGCTCAAAAGTTTACATACCCCTGCAGAATTTTGGCTGTCTTGGCCTTTTTTTTCAGAGAATATGAATGATAACACAAAAACTTTTTTTCTACTCATGGTTAGTGGTTAGGTGAACCCATTTATTGGCTTGACCCAACCACTAACCATGAGTGGAAAAAAAGTTTTTGTGTTATCATTCATATTCTCTGAAAAAAGGCCAAGACAGCCAAAATTCTGCAGGGGTATGTAAACTTTCGAGCACAACTGTATGTTGAGCAGAAGGTAGACCAGTCCTTAACACATCTGGTACAGATCATGCCAGTGCTGACATGTAGAGCTATATATATATATATATATATATATATATATATATATATATATACACATATATCAAGGGCAGTATATGTCCTTTTCAGCGCACTGGGTAAATGTGGTTCCGGCTCAGGCACATCAGCAACTTGGCCAGGTGATTGCAATGCCGCCAATGCGCTGTAATTGTGGGATTTCAAATGTCCTCCTCTGCCTCCTCAGCCTCCACTGTAGGCACAGTTCAGAGTGGTCCTCCAGCATACCATCTATTCAAAACACAGCATTGTCACGTGGTTCTGCACTTGGTCAGCCTGGGTGAACGTCACACCAGGGAAGAACTGCTCCGCATTATCAACCAAGAATTCAAATTCTGTCAGTCTCCTCACCAACTGGAGATAGGAACCAAGATCACCAATAATGTGAGGAACATTCTCTCTGCGCTGTGTCAGGGAGGGCTGACCCATACACCCTACATGACGCACATCTTTAATCTGGTTGTCAACCAGTTCCTCAACTCTTCCACTGAGCTAATAGAGCTTTTAAAAATGTCTAGGAAACTGCATGCACTTGAGCCACTCTTACCCTGCAAAACACTCCTTGACCTGCAAAGGCAGAATGGTGTTCTTTTACATCGCCTCATATGAAACATTTCCACACATTGGAACACCATGCTCCACATGTTTGACCAACTGTATGAGCAGAGGAAACTTCTGATCTATTTCTTGATGCAGACGGACAGGACTACTTCATGGGGTAACTACATGACACCTGTCGCTTGCTCAGGCCCTTTGAGGAGGCCACTTTATTTGTCAGTCGCCAGGGCTACAGGATACATGATATCTTTCTACTTCTTCAGGTCCTGGAGAAGATGATGTTAAATCTGAATGGTGAGGAGATTGAAGTCCTGTGGAGGCTGAACTGTCACAGGAGGAGGAGGAGGAGGAGGACATAAACTCCCAGGATTACTTTACAGAACTGTTTTTCTGTCCAAGCGACCAGAGAGGACCAGGAGGAGCAGAAGTAGTATGAGGAGCTGGATGGTGATGACCAGGCAGATGACCCCAACATATCGTGTAGTATGCAGTGGAGATGGAGGCAGGGAGTCCCTCCGAGTGTGATTGGCCAGATGCATGCTGAGTTGTTTGTGTAGCGACATCCACATTATCAGAATTCAGCAGAGCGATGACTCCTGGCTCCCCACAATGTTAGACCCTCACTGCCAGTCCAAAATGGGAGCCTTTTTTACCCCTTCTGAGAAGAATGAAAAAGTCAACTACTATCGAGACATCCTTTGTAGTTGGTTGGTCGCTGCCTACATGCGCCATCGCCTATCCTCATGAAGGTGTAACCAGGGGGACTCTCTGAGCTCACACTCCACTGTCATAACTGCTGGAGGTGGGGGGTGCAGGAGCAGTACCAGCTCCATCAGCATCAACCTAAGTATTGAATCTCTGATTAGCACTTTTCATCACCCCCATGGTGGCATACTTGGTCTACACCCTGTCACACCAGATCCCAAATCCCCTGGACTACTGGGCAGCCAAACTTGAATTGTGGCCATAACTGGCCGAGTTTGCCCTGGGCAAGCTTTCCTGTCCAGCCAGTAGTGTGGCATCAGAATAGGTTTTAATAGTTACTCCAGAGATAACTCTCCTTTCAACACAAAATATTGATAGACTAACTTTTATAAAGATGAATCAGGTGTGGAGCAACCAGGATTTCCAGACACCACAGCCTGATGCAACAGGCTAGATCATTCTGGCAATAATAATCTGAATGTAGTGTGCTGCCACAACAGAACATTGTGCCCCGTTACTTCTGCCCACATGCTGCTGCCACTACTATGATGCTGCCACCCACCTGATGCCACGCTCCTGCTGCCTCTACAGCATCTGCTCCTATTGTAATCTGCCAATATCTTGTGGTGTTACTGCCATTGCTGTTGCTCTCCTCCCGACTTTGTTCTGGCCACTATTGTGACTCTTCATGCTGTTTCCACCCTCACTATTCTGTTCTGGGGCCACTATTTTGACTCTTCATGCTGTTGCCACCCTCACCAGTCCATTCTGGGGCCACTATTGTGACTCTTCATGCTATTAACACCCTCACCACTCTGTTACGGGGCCACTAGTGTCTCTGTTTGGCCATGTTGACATCATAGATTATTTTTCCATTTTTATTTTTCAGGAGAACTGAAAAATAAAAAAAACATAACTGATCCTGCCGTTTAAGCATCCATAAGGCCTCTATCTTGGGCTGGACAGAAATCTACTGCCTTGTCTGTTTCATGCTGTGTTGCTACTGCTGCCGCTACCATTGAGTGCCCATGCCACGATTACCTTACATTTTTCACATCCACATTATACTGCTGCTGCTCCCAATTAAAAGAGAGATTTTTTCCAGACTCATTCAGAAAAAGACCATTTACACTTGCACATATATAAATACGGGCAAGCATTCTGCCCCATTAAAGGCATCAACTTTGGATCCTTGTTCAGAGCAAGCCACTCTTTCTTCAGACATTAACATATGTGTATAAATAGGGACAGGGATCTTCTCCCATTGAGGCATAATTTTTGGACGCTTGGTCCCAACAAGCCACTGTTTTTTTTTCCCATAACACTATGTGTGTTAAAAAAAAAAGAGATTTTTTTTATTTAAAAAAATCCTAGGTTCATAGGAGACTATAGTGTGTTATATTTCAATCTTCAGGGCAATTAGAGCAACTTTGATTTGTGATTAAACTTTTTGAAAAATCCGACCAATTGGACACAAAGCAAATTTGTATGAATAGATTTCCAACTAGTTAGTAAAGAATGAAAGAATGTATCCTTTAAACTCAAGTAACTTGGGGGAAACATGATATCAGTCTACTTCTCTAAGAATAAAATTAGATTTTAAAAAAATTAAATGTTTTATCATGTCTTTATTTAAGCTAGAGCCATTAAATGTCTGCTATTTTTTATAGATTCAGAGTCAGAAACTAACAGATTAATTAAAAGCTTCCCTTGAACTTATATATGTTGAGTTTTTATTTTATACTGAGAACTGAAATAAAGCAGACTGCAAAAATTAATTGAGTCTTCTATGTTAGTAGTAAAATGCAAATAAAACAATAGGGGGCCAGCATATTGATAACTACAAGCAATGATCATTATCCTAAAAATGTTGATTATTTTTGTTTTATATTCTTCTTCAATCCCACTATGCTGTTTATACACTTCACAGACTTCTTATATTGTTGTTTATCAAAGCTTCCCAAAATGCTTCTCACTGTGCATAATTATATAGAATTCAATTATAATAAATGCTGCTCAAATGTTTTAATTAGAAGCTTCATAAATGATGTTTTTACCATTTCTGAGACTTTTTAATGCCCCTTTATTTACCGTAGCATCAGTTGCACAGGTTTTCAATTTTACAATAAAAATGGCTTTTTTTTTTTTAGAATACTCCATGCACTTATTCACACTACTTCTAAGGGCTCTTTCACATCACTGTTAGGGATTCCGTTCAGGCTTTCCGTTATAACATCGTTATAACGGAAAGAAACGGAATCCCTAGGACGGAAATCAAAATGGACTCCTTTAAGAGGCATTCGGTTTTGATCCGTCATAATAGAAGCCTATGGGAAAGCATAATGGATCCATCTGGTTTCCGTTATGCTGGACGGAAACAACGTCGACAGGACGTTGTTTTCCGTCCAGCATAACGGAAACCAGAAGGATCCGTTATGCTTTCCCATAGGCTTCTATTATGACCGATCAAAACGGAATTCCTCTTAAAGGTGTCCGTTTTGATTCCTGTCCTAGGGATTCCGTTTCTTTCCGTTATATCGATGTTATAACGGAAAGCCTGAACGGAATCCCTAACGGTGATGTGAAAGAGCCCTAAGTGGTCATATTTTAAATGATGAACAATAATAACATAGTAACATAGTAACATAGTTTGTAAGGCCGAAAAAAGACATCTGTCCATCCAGTTCAGCCTGTTTTCCTACAAGTTGATCCAGGGGAAGGCAAAAAAAAACTCCTGTGAGGTAGAAGCAAATTTTCCTCACTTTAGGGGGAAAAATTCCTTCCCGACTCCAGTCAGGCAATCAGAATAACTCCCTGGATCAACGACCCCTCTCTAGTAACTATAACCTGTAATATTATTACCCTCCAGAAATACATCCAGGCCCTTCTTGAACTCTCTTAGTGAACTTACCATCACCACCTCCTCAGGCAGAGAGTTCCATAGTCTCACTGCTCTTACCGTAAAGAATCCTCTTCTATGTTTATGTACAAACCTTCTTTCCTCCAGACGCAGAGGATGTCCCCTCGTCACAGTCACAGTCCTCGGGATAAATAGATGATGGGAGAGATCTCTGTACTGACCTCTGATATATTTATACATAGTTATTAGATCTCCCCTCAGTCGTCTTTTTTCTAAAGTGAATAACCCTAATTTTGATAATCTTTCTGGGTACTGTAGTCCACCCATTCCAGTTATTACTTTAGTTGCCCTCCTCTGAACCCTCTCCAGCTCTGCTATGTCTGCCTTGTTCACAGGAGCCCAGAACTGTACACAGTACTCCATATGTGGTCTGACTAGTGATTTGTAAAGTGGCAGGACTATGTTCTCATCACGGGCATCTATGCCTCTTTTGATGCAACCCATTATCTTATTGGCCTTGGCAGCAGCTGTCTGACACTGGTTTCTGCAGCTTAGTTTGCTGTTCACTAAAATTCCTAGGTCCTTTTCCATGTCAGAGTTACCCAATGCTTTACCATTTAGTATGTACTGGTGACTTGCATTATTCCTTCCCATATGCATAACCTTACATTTGTCAGTGTTAAACCTCATCTGCCACTTTTCTGCCCAAGCCTCCAGTCTATCCAGATCCTGCTGTAGCAGTGCACTGTCCTCCTCTGTGTTAATTACTTTACACAGTTTAGTGTCATCTGCAAAAATTGATATTTTACTGTGCAAGCTTTCTACAAGATCATTAATAAATATATTGAAGAGAATAGGACCCAATACAGACCCCTGTGGTACCCCACTAGTGACAGTGACCCAATCTGAGTATGTACCGTTAATAACCACCCTCTGTTTTCTATCACTAAGCCAGTTACTTACCCACATACAGACATTTTCACCCAGGCCAAGCATTCTCATTTTATATACTAACCTTTTATGTGGTACCGTGTCAAACGCTTTAGAGAAGTCCAAATATACGACATCCATTGAGTCGCCGCGGTCAAGTCTAGAACTTACCTCCTCATAGAAACTGATTAAATTGGTTTGACATGACCGATCCCTCATGAAGCCATGCTGATATGGAGTTATTTGCTTATTTTCATTGAGGTACTCCAAGATAGCATCTCTCAGAAAACCTTCAAACACTTTACCCACAACAGAAGTTAAACTTACCGGCCTATAGTTTCCAGGCTCTGTTTTTGGACCCTTTTTGAATATTGGCACCACATTTGCTATGCGCCAATCCTGTGGAACACTCCCCGTCAGTATAGAGTCCTTAAATATCAGAAATAAGGGTCTGGCGATGACATTACTTAATTCTCTTAGGATACGGGGGTGTATGCCATCCGGTCCTGGTAATTTGTCTATTTTAATCTTTTTAAGACGTTGCTGCACCTCTTCCTGGGTCAGAGAGGACACTTTTAAAGGGGAATTTACTTTTATACTCTGCATTTCATCTGACATTTTATTTTCCTCAGTGAATACAGTGGAGAAAAAGTTATTTAGTAGCTTCGCTTTCTCCTCATCGCTCTCTGCTACTCCCCCCTCATTACTCTGTAAGGGGCCGACACCTTCAGGTTTATACTTTTTAGTATTTATATAATTGAAGAACATTTTAGGGTTAGTTTTACTCTCTTTGGTGATTAATCTCTCGGTCTCTAGTTTGGTTGTTTTTATGTGTCTTTTACATATTCTATTTTTTTCCTTATAGTTTTTCAATGTTTCCTCACTCCCCTCCTGTTTTAGTGATTTAAATGGTGCACAGAACACACTGGGGATATTTGAACTGAAATACTAAAAAAAAATACAAATTTTGGTATTTTGTATTTGGTACAATTTGGTACAATTTTGTCATTTTTGTGAATTTACACCATGTTCATCACTTTTGAAAAGTAGGTGGGACAGTGGGAGGGGTTAGCTATGTTGGATAAGTGCATGCCAGATTTATCAACTGCAAAAAGGCTCAATTTTAGGGCTTGTTCTCACATCAGTTATTTGATCAGTTATTTCCATCAGTTATTGTGAGCCAAAACCAAGAGTGGAGCCTCCACAGATATCAGGTGTAATGAAAATCTCTGCACCTGTTCTGTGTTTTTGACCCGCACCTGGTTTTGGCTCACAAAAACTGCTGGAAATAACTGATCAAAAAACTGATGTGTGAACAAGCCCTTACTCCAATAAGTGAAAGGAGTACAAAACTTGGAATAACACCTCTAGGCAAAGATGTCATGTTTAAAGATACATTCAATTGATCACACAACACAAAATACCGTATTTTTCGCTTTATAAGACGCACTTTTTCCCCCCAAAAGTAGGGGGAAAATTGCAGTGCGTCTTATAAAACAAATACAAGTGAGCGCTTCCATTATGTTTAGTATTATTTTTAGTATGTTTTAGCTGCCGGGGGGCCGGGATCCCCCCATCAGACCTCAGATCAGCCCAGCGTGCACCATAACAATACAATAAAAAACTTCACTTGCCTGTCCTGAGCCGTGGCTCCTTAGGCTTCCCGGCCCGGCGCTGCACTGTCCTGAACGCGTACAGCGTCAGGACGTAGTGCGCGCACTATGACCTGACGCTGCACGCAGTCAGGTGACAGTGCAGCGCCGGGCCGGGAAGCCTGAGGAGCTGCGGCGCAGGACAGGCAAGTGAAGTTTTTTTTATTTTATTGTCTCCCAAAAAATGGAGCAAATAGAGATCAAAATGACATTTGTTTCCCCAATATGGCACCAATGGAAACTATAACTCATTCTCAGCTGTGTCAACAGAAAAATAAAAAAAAGTTATGATTCTTATACAACATAGCGAAATATTTTTTCTAAAAAGTTATTTTACATTTCAAAAGTAATAAATCATTCAAAAACCTATATCAATTTGGTGTTGCCTTAAACATAATTATATAAATAAGCAATAAGAGAAAGAATGTTCTTTATAGATGAGCTCTCTCTGCGTGAGGGGACATCCTCTGCGTCTGGAGGAAAGAAGATTTGTACATAAACATAGAAGAGGATTCTTTACGGTAAGAGCAGTGAGACTGTGGAACTCTCTGCCTGAGGAGGTGGTGATGGTAAGTTCACTAAAATAGTTCAAGAAGGGCCTGGATGTATTTCTGGAGGGTAATAATATTACAGGTTATAGTTACTAGAGAGGGGTCATTGATTCAGGGAGTTATTCTGATTGCCTGATTGAAGTCGGGAAGGAATTTTTCCCCCTAAAGTGAGGAAAATTGGCTTCTACCTCACAGGGTTTTTTTTGCCTTCCTCAGGATAAACTTGTAGGAAAACAGGCTGAACTGGATGGACAGATGTCTTTTTTCGGGCTTACAAACTATGTTACTATGTTACTAGCTCTAAAGATATTAAATTAAAATATGAAGCTAAAATTGATCAAAAATAGTACAAATAGAAAATACAGCCTGAAATAATAAGCCATCGCACAGCTGTCTTATGTAAAAACAAAATGATATTGGTCTTAGAATATAGTGATGGAAAATATAAATATTTTTTAGTATTTTTGAAAAATATAAAGATGGTATTATAGCAATCATATCAATTAACAGAATAAAATGATCATGTCATTTTGATTGCACAATGGATGCAATAAAATAAATAAAAAAACATTGATAGAATAGTGGTTTTTCATTTATCTCACCTCCCAAAAATTTACAAAAAAAGCAATTGAAAAGTTAAATGTACCCCAAAATAGTATCAATAAAAAAGTCCTGTGAAAACATCAAGTCTCCACATACCTCAGTCAATGGAAAAATTAAAAAAAATGTCTCTTAGAATATGGCAACACAAAATACAAACTATTTTAAAGTGATTTTATGATGCAAAAGTAATAAAACAAAAAATGCTATATAAATGAAAAAAAAAATAAAAAGTTATGGCTCCTAGAATATGGCAACACAAAATGCAAATTATTTTAAAGTTGCTTTATGGTGCAAAAGTAATTAAAGTTAAAAGTGCTATATAAATTTGAGGGGGGAGTTGCAGAGAGCGATGAGGAGAAAGCAAAGCTACTAAATATCTTTTTCTCCACTGTATTCACTGAGGAAAATAAACTGTCAGATGAAATGCAGAATATAAAAGTAAATTCCCCTTTAAAAGTGCCCTGTCTGACCCAGGAAGAAGTAGAGTGGCGTCTTAAAAAGATTAAAATAGACAAATCGCCAGGACCGGATGGCATACACCCTGACCCTTATTTCTGATATTTAAGGACTCTATACTGACAGGGAGTGTTCCAAAGGATTGGCGCTAGCAAATGTGGTGCCAATATTCAAAAAGGGTCCAAAAACAGAGCCTGGAAACTATAGGCCGGTAAGTTTAACATCTGTCATGGGTAAACTGTTTGAGGATTTTCTAAGAGATGCTAACTTGGAGTAACTCAATGAAAATAAGCAAATAACTCCATATCAGCATCGCTTCATCAGGGATCAGTCATGTCAAACCAATTTAATCAGTTTCTATGAGGAAGTAAGTTCTAGACTGGACCGCGGCGAATCAATGGATGTCGTATATCTGGACTTCTCCAAAACATTTGACAAAGCACCACATAAAAGGTTAGTATATAAAATGAGAATGCTTGGCCTGGGAGAAAATGTCTGTATGTGGGTAAGTAACTGGCTCAGTGATAGAAAACAGAGGGTGGTTATTAATGGTACACACTCAGTGGGTCACTGTCACTAGTGGGGTACCACAGGGGTCAGTATTGGGCCCTATTCTCTTCAACATATTTATTAATGATCTTGTAGAAGGCTTGCACAGTAAAATATCAATTTTTGCAGATGACACTAAACTGTGTAAAGTAATTAACACAGAAGAGGACAGTACACTGCTACAGATGGATCTGGATAGACTGGAGTCTTGGGCAGAGAAGTGGCAGATGAGGTTTAACACTGACAAATGTAAGGTTATGCATATGGGAAGGAATAATGCAAGTCACCAGTACATACTAAATGGTTAAATATTGGGTAACTCTGACATGGAAAAGGACCTAGGAATTTTAGTGAACAGCAAACTAAGCTGTAGAAACCAGTGTCAGAAAGCTGCTGCCAAGGCCAATAAGATAATGGGCTGCATCAAAAGAGGCACAGATGCCCGTGATGAGAACATAGTCCTAACATAGTAACATAGTTTGTAAGGCCGAAAAAAGACATCTGTCCATCCAGTTCAGCCTGTTTTCCTACAAGTTGATCCAGGGGAAGGCAAAAAAAAACCCTGTGAGGTAGAAGCCAGTTTTCCTCACTTTAGGGGGAAAAATTCCTTCCCGACTCCAGTCAGGCAATCAGAATAACTCCCTGGATCAACGACCCATCTCTAGTAACTATAACCTGTAATATTATTACCCTCCAGAAATACATCCAGGCCCTTCTTGAACTCTCTTAGTGAACTTACCATCACCACCTCCTCAGACAGAGAGTTCCATAGTCTCACTGCTCTTACCGTAAAGAATCCTCTTCTATGTTTATGTACAAACCTTCTTCCTCCAGACGCAGAGGATGTCCCCTCGTCACAGTCACAGTCCTGGGGATAAATAGATGATGGGAGAGATCTCTGTACTGACCTCTGATATATTTATACATAGTTATTAGATCTCCCCTCAGTCGTCTTTTTTCTAAAGTGAATAACCCTAATTTTGATAATCTTTCTGGGTACTGTAGTCCACCCATTCCAGTTATTACTTTAGTTGCCCCCCTCTGAACCCTCTCCAGCTCTGCTATGTCTGCCTTGTTCACAGGAGCCCAGAACTGTACACAGTACTCCATATGTGGTCTGACTAGTGATTTGTAAAGTGGCAGGACTATGTTCTCATCACGGGTATCTATGCCTCTTTTGATGCAACCCATTATCTTATTGGCCTTGGCAGCAGCTGTCTGACACTGGTTTCTGCAGCTTAGTTTGCTGTTCACTAAAATTCCTAGGTCCTTTTCCATGTCAGAGTTACCCAATGCTTTACCATTTAGTATGTACTGGTGACTTGCATTATTCCTTCCCATATGCATAACCTTACATTTGTCAGTGTTAAACCTCATCTGCCACTTTTCTGCCCAAGCCTCCAGTCTATCCAGATCCTGCTGTAGCAGTGCACTGTCCTCCTCTGTGTTAATTACTTTACACAGTTTAGTGTCATCTGCAAAAATTGTTATTTTACTGTGCAAGCTTTCTACAAGATCATTAATAAATATATTGAAGAGAATAGGACCCAATACAGACCCCTGTGGTACCCCACTAGTGACAGTGACCCAATCAAGTCATTTGATTCTGGTACGTGATTTCACACCGAGGCATTTTAAATAGTTAACAATCTTATGTTAAACCAGTAAAACGATTCGTTTGGGGATATTTCCTTTTAGATGGTGGTGTTTTGAAAGCAATCTGTATTCCTGTTATTTTGGTTAGAATGATTGGTAAAAGGATTTAAATTACTGGTATAAAATTAGGAAAAAATAATAATGATAATAATAGTATTTCGAGCTGGACCTTCTTTCAGAACCACTAGTCCTGCCACTTTACAAATCACTAGTCAGACCACACATGGAGTACTGTGTACAGTTCTGGGCTCCTGTGAACAAGGCAGACATAGCAGAGCTGGAGAGGGTTCAGAGAAGGGCAACTAAAGTAATAACTGGAATGGGTGGACTACAGTACCCAGAAAGATTATCAAAATTAGGCTTATTCACTTTAGAAAAAAGACGACTGAGGGGAGATCTAAAAACTATGTATAAATATATTAGAGATCAGTACAGAGATCTCTCCCATGATCTATTTATCCCCAGGACTGTGACTCTGACGAGGGGACATCCTCTGCATCTGGAGGAAAGAAGTTTTGTACACAAACATAGAAGAGGATTATTTATGGTAAGAGCAATCAGACTATGGAACTCTCTGCCTGAGGAGGTGGTGATGGTAAGTTCACTAAAAGAGTTCAAGAGAGGCCTGGATGTATTTCTGGAGGGTAATAATATTACAGGTTATAGTTACTAGAGATGGGTCGTTGATCCAGGGAGTAATTCTGATTTTCTGATTGCCTGATTGGAGTCGGGAAGGAATTTTTTACCTCAAGTGGGGAAAATTGGCTTCTACCTCACAGGGGTTTTTTGCCTTCCTCTGGATCAACTTGTAGGAAAACAGGCCGAACTGGATGGACAGATGTCTTTTTTTCGGCCTTATAAACTATGTTACTATGTTACCATAATCATATTCATCTACAAAATAAAGATATCATATCATGTTATTTCTACCTCACTGTAATTTGCATAAAAAATAAGAAGCACTGACAGAATTGCAGTTTTCACCCAGCCATATATCTCCCAAAATGGTTCCAATAAAAATGCAGTGTCTTGCAATTAAAAAGCCCTCATGCAGATCGGTCAATAAAACAGTAAAATACCTGG
The DNA here is from genome assembly GCA_900303285.1 of Rhinella marina. Taxonomy (NCBI): domain Eukaryota; kingdom Metazoa; phylum Chordata; class Amphibia; order Anura; family Bufonidae; genus Rhinella; species Rhinella marina. The sequence continues at coordinate 19,485 of ONZH01023192.1, forward strand.
CTCTTAAAGAGGTGGTTGTCTCAACCACCAGGTGGTCTACAAATAGTGGAGTGGCCTGACACTCACTGTTTCAGTAGCTCCAATTGCAGTGCATGGGAGCCATGGAAACAGCAGAGCTCTGCAAGCAATACTGTTTCCCTAACTTGGAAACAGCATAGCTTACTGCGCTCCACTGTTTCTGTAGCTCCCATGCACTGTAATGGGAGCTACTTAAACAGCAGAGTGCCAGCCTGCCCCTCTGTTTCCCTGCCACCTGGTGGTCATCACTTGGTCTCATCTCGCCTGTGAGATAAGGCAACTTCTTTAAATAATCATTTCAGCAAAACCCATGCTCCAAAATGCAAATGTGCCCCTTCCTTTCTCAACCCTGTTGTGTCTCCAAACAGTTTATGACAAAATATGGGATATTTACACACTCATGAGGAATTGCATAACAATGTATTCAATGTTTTTCCTTCTGTTGTAAAACTGCGGGGTCATTCCACTGTACTGGCAGTTTGAAGGTGTTACAAATGCAACAAATGCAGCAAATTTAGTGCTTGAAAATCCAAAAGGGTGCTCCTTTGCTACTGAGACCTTCAATTTGCCATACAGCTGTTTATGACCTCATCTTCGGTATTGCTGTACTAGGAATAAATTATGTAATAATTTGTGGAGTGCTTTTACTCCTGTTATTGCTAAGGAAATTAATATGTTTAACTTAAAGGCTATGTATACCTTTGGGGGCAATTTTTTTTTATTACTGCATTGTACTCAATATGAGCTGAAATCGTTTTTCAATTGGTCTCTATTAAAAAAAAATATATATATATATATATATATATATATATATATATATATATATATATATATATATATCTGCGCAGAGCTGAGATTCTTTACTAGCAGAATCTAAATTTTCTCTCTGCTCATGCTCAATCTTACTGATAAGAATGTTGCTTAAATAAGTGCTTATGAACTTTTAGTAATTTAGGGATAAGGCTTATTAGATTACCGACTAGAGATGAGCGAGCACTAAAATGCTCGGGTGCTCGTTATTCGAGTCGAACTTTTCCCGATGCTCGGGTGCTCGTTTCGAATAACGAACCCCATTGAAGTCAATGGGAGACTCGAGCATTTTTGCGGGGGACCAAGGCTCTGCCTAGGGAAGGCTGGGGTGAAAACCTGGAAACCTCAGAAAATGATGGAAACACCACGGAAATGGACAGGAAACAGCAGGGGCAGCATGCATGGATGCCTCTGAGGCTGCCTAATCCCACCATTACCCCAAATTCTCAGGCAACAGCCTGGTGGTTACCCTCATGGCAATTGTGCTCACCCAGACCAAGAAAGGCGAGGCACATGCCCATCACATGTTAGGGAAGCACCCAACTAGGTGCAACGAAGGTCCATCACCGCCTGCAGGTGACACCACTGCTCATGCTGGCACTGCAGCTAAAATCAAGTTTAGTATCTGTTCTTATCAGTTGCTGTGCCTGCTGGTGGTATAGTGGTGAGCATAGCTACTTCCCAAGCAGTTGATGCGGGTTCGATTCCCATCTATCGCAAGAGGCAATTCAGAATCAGTACAATATCTAATATGTCCCCCTACCTGCAAAATTGTTTGGAGAGAGGGCATGTAGGTGGGGGGAAGGAGGTTTCGCTGGAAGAGCCAGGGAGTGCCCCTGGGCTAGCGTGTTGTGGTGTGACACAGCCAGACTGGATGGGAAACTGTTGCTTACCCATAATGGTATCGATTCTTCTCAGTTTAATACGTATACGTCCCTATCTTGGGATACTTTATTTAATGGATTTTTCGAACACTGAAAAGGGAAAAAGAGCTTGCTCTGGCCGGGGATGTTTCCCACTGCGCTAAGGGACGGTCATGCTCTGCTATCAAAGGTCAGGAGCAGATAAAAAAGACAAAACAAACATGAGTGCAACTTCTGATACGTCCCCTACTGGCTAATGTTTGTAGAGTGGGCTGTAGGTGGGGGGGGCAGGCTGGGGCAGGAGGTTCGTGGAAACAGAGATGCCCCTGGGCAGCGTGTGGGGGGTGAAACAGCCGAATGGATTTGAAAATGTCAGCATCAGCGGTGCAGTATGAACTTTCATTATGTATACTCCCTATTTTCCTTATTAATGGATTTTTCGGCGGAATAAGAGTTATGTCCCACTGCGCGGACGTGTTCTCTCTCTGGGAGCAGATAAAGAAGAAAAAACAAACATAGTTTTGGCAATTGTTTGAGAAAGGGCCTGTAGGTGGGGGGCAGGCTGGGGGAAGGAGGTTTCGCTGGAAGAGCCAGAGGAGTGCCCCCTGGGCTAGCGTGTGTGGTGGTGACAACAGCCAGAATGGATTTTTGAAAACTGTTGCATCAACCGGTACAGTCGTAAATTATGAACTTGATCAAGTGTAGCATGTGTTCTCCGTATTCTTCTCAGTTTAATACCGTATATGGCAGCTATCCGGAAAAATAGTTTGGAGAGAGAGAAAGATAGGAAAAAGACGTCAATTGTTTGGAGAGAGGGCCTGTAGGTGGGGGGCAGGCTGGGGGGAAGGAGGTTTCGCTGGAAGAGCCAGAGGAGTGCCCCCTGGGCTAGCGTGTGTGGTGGTGACAACAGCCAGAATGGATTTTTGAAAACTGTTGCATCAACCGGTACAGTCGTAAATTATGAACTTGATCAAGTGTAGCATGTGTTCTCCGTATTCTTCTCAGTTTAATACCGTATATGGCAGCTATCCGGAAAAATAGTTTGGAGAGAGAGAAAGATAGGAAAAAGACGTCAATTGTTTGGAGAGAGGGCCTGTAGGTGGGGGGCAGGCTGGGGGGAAGGAGGTTTCGCTGGAAGAGCCAGAGGAGTGCCCCCTGGGCTAGCGTGTGTGGTGGTGACAACAGCCAGAATGGATTTTTGAAAACTGTTGCATCAACCGGTACAGTCGTAAATTATGAACTTGATCAAGTGTAGCATGTGTTCTCCGTATTCTTCTCAGTTTAATACCGTATATGGCAGCTATCCGGAAAAATAGTTTGGAGAGAGAGAAAGATAGGAAAAAGACGTCAATTGTTTGGAGAGAGGGCCTGTAGGTGGGGGGCAGGCTGGGGGGAAGGAGGTTTCGCTGGAAGAGCCAGAGGAGTGCCCCCTGGGCTAGCGTGTGTGGTGGTGACAACAGCCAGAATGGATTTTTGAAAACTGTTGCATCAACCGGTACAGTCGTAAATTATGAACTTGATCAAGTGTAGCATGTGTTCTCCGTATTCTTCTCAGTTTAATACCGTATATGGCAGCTATCCGGAAAAATAGTTTGGAGAGAGAGAAAGATAGGAAAAAGACGTCAATTGTTTGGAGAGAGGGCCTGTAGGTGGGGGGCAGGCTGGGGGGAAGGAGGTTTCGCTGGAAGAGCCAGAGGAGTGCCCCCTGGGCTAGCGTGTGTGGTGGTGACAACAGCCAGAATGGATTTTTGAAAACTGTTGCATCAACCGGTACAGTCGTAAATTATGAACTTGATCAAGTGTAGCATGTGTTCTCCGTATTCTTCTCAGTTTAATACCGTATATGGCAGCTATCCGGAAAAATAGTTTGGAGAGAGAGAAAGATAGGAAAAAGACGTCAATTGTTTGGAGAGAGGGCCTGTAGGTGGGGGGCAGGCTGGGGGGAAGGAGGTTTCGCTGGAAGAGCCAGAGGAGTGCCCCCTGGGCTAGCGTGTGTGGTGGTGACAACAGCCAGAATGGATTTTTGAAAACTGTTGCATCAACCGGTACAGTCGTAAATTATGAACTTGATCAAGTGTAGCATGTGTTCTCCGTATTCTTCTCAGTTTAATACCGTATATGGCAGCTATCCGGAAAAATAGTTTGGAGAGAGAGAAAGATAGGAAAAAGACGTCAATTGTTTGGAGAGAAGGCCTGTAGGTGGGGGGCAGGCTGGGGGGAAGGAGGTTTCGCTGGAAGAGCCAGAGGAGTGCCCCCTGGGCTAGCGTGTGTGGTGGTGACAACAGCCAGAATGGATTTTTGAAAACTGTTGCATCAACCGGTACAGTCGTAAATTATGAACTTGATCAAGTGTAGCATGTGTTCTCCGTATTCTTCTCAGTTTAATACCGTATATGGCAGCTATCCGGAAAAATAGTTTGGAGAGAGAGAAAGATAGGAAAAAGACGTCAATTGTTTGGAGAGAGGGCCTGTAGGTGGGGGGCAGGCTGGGGGGAAGGAGGTTTCGCTGGAAGAGCCAGAGGAGTGCCCCCTGGGCTAGCGTGTGTGGTGGTGACAACAGCCAGAATGGATTTTTGAAAACTGTTGCATCAACCGGTACAGTCGTAAATTATGAACTTGATCAAGTGTAGCATGTGTTCTCCGTATTCTTCTCAGTTTAATACCGTATATGGCAGCTATCCGGAAAAATAGTTTGGAGAGAGAGAAAGATAGGAAAAAGACGTCAATTGTTTGGAGAGAGGGCCTGTAGGTGGGGGGCAGGCTGGGGGGAAGGAGGTTTCGCTGGAAGAGCCAGAGGAGTGCCCCCTGGGCTAGCGTGTGTGGTGGTGACAACAGCCAGAATGGATTTTTGAAAACTGTTGCATCAACCGGTACAGTCGTAAATTATGAACTTGATCAAGTGTAGCATGTGTTCTCCGTATTCTTCTCAGTTTAATACCGTATATGGCAGCTATCCGGAAAAATAGTTTGGAGAGAGAGAAAGATAGGAAAAAGACGTCAATTGTTTGGAGAGAGGGCCTGTAGGTGGGGGGCAGGCTGGGGGGAAGGAGGTTTCGCTGGAAGAGCCAGAGGAGTGCCCCCTGGGCTAGCGTGTGTGGTGGTGACAACAGCCAGAATGGATTTTTGAAAACTGTTGCATCAACCGGTACAGTCGTAAATTATGAACTTGATCAAGTGTAGCATGTGTTCTCCGTATTCTTCTCAGTTTAATACCGTATATGGCAGCTATCCGGAAAAATAGTTTGGAGAGAGAGAAAGATAGGAAAAAGACGTCAATTGTTTGGAGAGAGGGCCTGTAGGTGGGGGGCAGGCTGGGGGGAAGGAGGTTTCGCTGGAAGAGCCAGAGGAGTGCCCCCTGGGCTAGCGTGTGTGGTGGTGACAACAGCCAGAATGGATTTTTGAAAACTGTTGCATCAACCGGTACAGTCGTAAATTATGAACTTGATCAAGTGTAGCATGTGTTCTCCGTATTCTTCTCAGTTTAATACCGTATATGGCAGCTATCCGGAAAAATAGTTTGGAGAGAGAGAAAGATAGGAAAAAGACGTCAATTGTTTGGAGAGAGGGCCTGTAGGTGGGGGGCAGGCTGGGGGGAAGGAGGTTTCGCTGGAAGAGCCAGAGGAGTGCCCCCTGGGCTAGCGTGTGTGGTGGTGACAACAGCCAGAATGGATTTTTGAAAACTGTTGCATCAACCGGTACAGTCGTAAATTATGAACTTGATCAAGTGTAGCATGTGTTCTCCGTATTCTTCTCAGTTTAATACCGTATATGGCAGCTATCCGGAAAAATAGTTTGGAGAGAGAGAAAGATAGGAAAAAGACGTCAATTGTTTGGAGAGAAGGCCTGTAGGTGGGGGGCAGGCTGGGGGGAAGGAGGTTTCGCTGGAAGAGCCAGAGGAGTGCCCCCTGGGCTAGCGTGTGTGGTGGTGACAACAGCCAGAATGGATTTTTGAAAACTGTTGCATCAACCGGTACAGTCGTAAATTATGAACTTGATCAAGTGTAGCATGTGTTCTCCGTATTCTTCTCAGTTTAATACCGTATATGGCAGCTATCCGGAAAAATAGTTTGGAGAGAGAGAAAGATAGGAAAAAGACGTCAATTGTTTGGAGAGAGGGCCTGTAGGTGGGGGGCAGGCTGGGGGGAAGGAGGTTTCGCTGGAAGAGCCAGAGGAGTGCCCCCTGGGCTAGCGTGTGTGGTGGTGACAACAGCCAGAATGGATTTTTGAAAACTGTTGCATCAACCGGTACAGTCGTAAATTATGAACTTGATCAAGTGTAGCATGTGTTCTCCGTATTCTTCTCAGTTTAATACCGTATATGGCAGCTATCCGGAAAAATAGTTTGGAGAGAGAGAAAGATAGGAAAAAGACGTCAATTGTTTGGAGAGAGGGCCTGTAGGTGGGGGGCAGGCTGGGGGGAAGGAGGTTTCGCTGGAAGAGCCAGAGGAGTGCCCCCTGGGCTAGCGTGTGTGGTGGTGACAACAGCCAGAATGGATTTTTGAAAACTGTTGCATCAACCGGTACAGTCGTAAATTATGAACTTGATCAAGTGTAGCATGTGTTCTCTGTATTCTTCTCAGTTTAATACCGTATATGGCAGCTATCCGGAAAAATAGTTTGGAGAGAGAGAAAGATAGGAAAAAGACGTCAATTGTTTGGAGAGAGGGCCTATAGTGGACCTCTGGAAAAATTATTTGGAGAGAGGGCCTGTAGGTGGACCTCCGGAACAATTGTTTGGAGAGAGAGAGGGCTGTAGGTGGACCTCCGTTAAAAATTATTTGGACAGAGGGCCTATAGTGGACTCTGGAAATAATTGTTTGAATAGAGGGCCTGTAGGGGGCCCTCCTGAAAATATTGTTTTGAAGAGAGGGCCTGTAGTCGACCTCTGGAAAAATTGTTTGAATAGAGGGCCTGTAGTGGGCCCTCCTGAAAATATTTGAAGAGAGGGCTGTAGGTGGACCTCTGGAAAAAATTGTTTGAATAGAGGGCCTGTAGGGGGCCCTCCTGAAAAAATTGTTTGAAGAGAGGGCCTGTAGGGGCCCTCCTGAAAAATTGTTTGAAGAGAGGGGCCTGTAGGTGGACCTCTTGAAAAATTGTTTGAATAGAGGGCCTGTAGGGGGCCCTCCTGAAAAATTGTTTGAAGAGAGGGCCTGTAGGAGGCCCTCCTGAAAAATTGTGCTAAAAGAGTGGCCAGTTGGGACCTCTAAAAAATGGCGTTTTTTGGGTCAGTGTTAGGCAAAGACGATATGGAGGAGAGGAGGAGTAGAGAAGAGGAGTAGAGAAGAGTAATCGGATACATAAGTTATTTAAATCTTTAGCTGCTTTCCCCCGGAGGAGATCTTGAATTCCGGTGAAATCCAGGCTTTGTTCATTTTAATAAGCGTCAGCCTGTCAGCGCTGTCAGTTGACAGCGTGTACGCTTATCGGTGATGACGCCACCCAGCTTGCACTGAATACCCGCTCTGACAGCACGCTAGCGGCAGGGCAGGCAGCACCTCCAAGGCGTTACAGCGCCCAGTTCAGGCCACGTGTCCAGCTTTGAAACCCAGTAGTTGTATGGAGCAGAGTGATCGCTACGGAAGTTGGTATGGTCAGCTAGGTACTCCCTCACCATCTTTCTGTACAGCTCCCCCCTACTCTGCCTAGACTGGGGACAGGTGACAGTGTCTTGCTGGGGTGACATAAAAGTGGGCAAAGGGCCTTGGAGAGCGTTCCCCTGCCAGTGCTGGACAAGCTGCCTGCTCGCCTCCTCTCCCCCGCTACTTGGCCCACAGAACCATGCCCTCTGCGCTAGCGGCGTCAGATGGGAAGAATTGTTTTCAGCTTGTGCACCAGGGCCTGTTGATACCTATTCACTCTCATACTCCTTTCCTCTGCAGGGATGAGAGTGGAAAGGTTCTGCCTTGTACCGTGGGTCCAGGAGAGTGAACACCAGTAATCGGTGTTGGAAAAAATTCTTCTAACGCGAGGGTCACGGGATAGGCAGCCTAACATGAAGTCTGCCATGTGCCGCCAGGAGTCCCAACACGCAAGAATTCCCTCTCCTCCACTGACCTGACTCTCCATTTCCTCCTCCTCCTTCCTCCTCCTCCAAGTCCTCCTCTTCAGCCCATACACGCTCAAGAGTTAAGGACTGAGCACTGGTACCCTTCTACTGTCTCGCCGACATTCTCCTCCTCTTCCTCATCCCCTCCTCCGATAGCGTGCTGAGAAACAGACCGGAGGGTGCTCTGGCTATCAAGCGACGTTATCTTCCTCCACCGTCTCTTGTGACAGCGCAAAGCATCCGACTTGATGCTGAGCAGTGATTTTTTTCAACAGGCAAAGCAGCGGGATGGTGAGGCTGATAATGCGGCATTGCCGCTGACCATCAGTGTTGACTCCTCAAAGTTGCTCAACACCTGCAGATATCAGACATCCACGTCCACTCCTCATTGTAGACTTGAGGAATCTGAGAGACCTGACTACCAGTTCTGGTGGAAGATGACATCTGGCAGTCTACAATAGCTCTGCGCTGCTGGTAAACTCTGGGATAACATGTTTAATGTGGAATTCCATCTCGTGGGCACGTCGCACAACAGTTGGTGAGCGGGCAGTTGTAGGCGGCGCTGTGCTGCCCTGAGAGTGGCAGCATCTGTGCTCGACTTGCGGAAATGCGCACAGATGCGGCGCACCTTGGTTGAGCAAATCAGACAGATTGGGGTATGTCTTGAGGAACCGCTGAACTATTAGATTGAACACGTGGGCCAGGCATGGCACATGTGTCAGTCTGCCGAGTTTGCAGAGCCGCCACCAGGTTACGCCCGTTGTCACACACAACCATGGCCTGGCTTGAGGTTCAGCGGTGCCAGCCACACATCGGTCTGCACCGTGATGCCCTGTAACAGCTCTTGGGCGGTGTGCCTTTTGTCACCTAAGCTCAGCAGTTTGAGCACCGCCTGCTGGCGCTTACCCACGGCACTGCTGCTGCCGCCAAGAGCTACCGGACTGAAGGCGCCGTGCCCATGGATGGTAATTCGGTTGGAGGAGGAGGGGTCGGAGGAGGAGGAGGAGGAGCATAGTACGTCTGAGAGACCGTGACCGAGGGTAGGCCCCGCAATCCTCGGTGTGGGCAGTACATGAGCGGCCCCAGGGTCATTCTCGGTCCCAGCCCTCCACCAAGTTAACCCAATGTGCCGTCAGTGAGATATAGTGTCCCTGCCCGGCAGCACTTGTCCACGTGTCCGTGGTTAGGTGGACCTTCTCAGAAAACGCGTTGGTCAGGGCACGGATGATGTTGTCCGACACGTGCTGGTGTAGGGCTGGGACGGCACATCGGGAAAAATAGTGGCGGCTGGGGACGGAATACTGAGGGGCAGCCACCGCCATGAGATTGCGAAAGGCCTCGGTCTCTACCAGCCTATAGGGCAGCATCTCCAGGCTAAGCAATTTGGAGATGTGGACGTTGAGGGCTTGGGCATGTGGGTGGGTGGAACTGTATTTCCTCTTGCGCTCCAGCGTCTGCTGTAAAGACAGCTGAACGCTGCGCTGGGACACATTGGTGGACACTGTGGAGGATCGTTGAGGCGAAGGTGTGGTTTTCTGGCGGGAGACGCTCTTGCCGGGGTCCTGGGCAGGGGGTTGACTAGCAGAGGCAGCGAGTGACACAGGGGAAGGAGGCATGTGGAGTGGACCCTGCAGGAGGTGGTGAACGGCCTTGGTTCCATTGAGTGGGGGTGTTTAGCACTCATATGCCTGCGCATGCTGGTGGTGGTTAGGCTAGTAGTGGTGGCACCCCTGCTGATCCTGGTGTGGCACAGGTTGCACACCACAGTCTGTCGGTCATCCTCACTTTATTTAAAGAACCTCCAGACTTGCAAACATCTAGGCCTCGCCACGGGAGCTTCACTACGTGAAACAGTTCCTGCTGATGCACCAGCTCTGGCCCCTGCTTCTCCCTCTGGCCACACCACTGCCTCTTACAAACCTGTTCTGGTGCAGCACTCGCCTCCGCCTCAGAAGCACTGTTTTCACTCGGCATATCAACCCAGCTTGGGTCCAGTCACCTCGTCATCCTCCGATTCCTCAGTCTGCTCCCCCCTCGGAATTCCTCCCCTAACAAACAACTTCACCACTGTCTGACAACTGTGTCTCCTCATCGTCTGACACCTCTTTACAACTTCTTCCACTAACTCAACAATTGTCATCATCATCACCCACAGACTGCCGACAGTTGGAAAACTTGGGCATCGGGAACGAGGTCAGCAGCAACCTGAGAAGTGGTTTGTGACTCTGG
>ONZH01023193.1:0-18661 GCA_900303285.1 Rhinella marina
TATATTATACAGCATGGTGTACGGATTATACTGTATATTATATTATACATTATGCATGGTGTACGGATTATACAGTATATTACTGTATATTATACAGCATGGTGTATATTATACGTACGGTATTATACTGTATATTATACAGCATGGTGTACGGATTATACTATATATTATATATACAGCATGGTGTACGGATTATACTGTATATTATACAGCATGGTGTACGGATTATACTGTATTATTATACAGCATGGTGTACGGATTATACTGTATATTATACAGCATGGTGTACGGATTATACTTATACAGCATGTGTACGGATTATACTATATATTAGCATGGTGTACGGATGTACGGATTATACTGTATATTATACATACAAAAATATACATTATAATCCATACACCATGCTGTATAATATATAACATAACCCCACAGTGTATGGATTAAACTGTATATTATACAGCATGGTGTACAGATTATACTGTATATTATACAGCATGGTGTACGGATTATACAGCATGGTGTACGGATTATACTGTATATTATACAGCATGGTGTATGGATTATACTGTATACTATACAGCATGGTGTACGGATTATACTGTATATTATACAGCATGGTGTACGGATTATACTATATATTATACAGCATGGTGTACGGATTATACTGTATATTATACAGCATGGAGTACAGATTATACTGTATACTATACAGCATGGAGTACGGATTATACTGTGTATTTTAAAGCATAGTGTACATATTATACTTTATATTATACATCATGGTGTACGGAATATACTGTATATCATAAAGCATAGTGTACGGATTATACTGTATACTATACAGCATGGAATATAGATTATACTGTATATTATACAGCATGGTGTACGGATTATACTGTATATTATACAGCATGGTGTACGGATTATACTGTATATTATACAGCATGGTGTACGGATTATACTGTATACTATACAGCATGGAGTACAGATTATACTGTGTATTTTAAAGCATAGTGTACATATTATACTTTATATTATACATCATGGTGTACGGAATATACTGTATATCATAAAGCATAGTGTACGGATTATACTGTATACTATACAGCATGGTGTATGGATTATACTGTATATTATACAGCATGGTGTACGGATTATACTGTATACTATACAGCATGGTGTACGGATTATACTGTATATTATACAGCATGGTGTACGGATTATTCTGTATACTATACAGCATGGTGTACGGATTATATTGTATATTATACAGTATGGTGTACGGATTATACTGTATATTATACGGCATGGTGTACGGATTATACTGTATATTATACAGCATGGTGCAGGGATTATACTGTATATTTTACAGTATGGTTTACGGATTATACTGTATACTATACAGCATGGTGTACGGATTATACTGTATACTATACAGCATGGTGTATGGATTATACTGTACATTGTATAGCATGGTTCAGGGATTATAATATATACTGTACAGCAAATGCATGGCGGTTACACCATGCCGGAAAATGATCCCCAGCGCCACTCTGTACAACATACAGTATATACAGAGTGGCGCTGGGGATCATTTTCCGACAGTATACTGTATATGTATTGTGTGGCACACTGTATGCATTCTCAAACACACATGAATACTTACAGTTACTTGGCACTTTGGGATTTCAGACGTCGCTTCCACACTTTGGAAGAGGCTGGGGCCTTGTTCTTTCTTCTTCTTTTTCCTTTTGCAGTGCTGCACAGGTTCTCCATGTCCAGAATTAGCAGCGCAGCATGAAGGAGAAGGCAGGGCCTGCTGGGAGCGCCGCACAGGAACGTCCTGATGAGCTAACTTCAGGACGCTAAGGGAAGTATGGTGTATGCCTGTTCCGAGCCCACCACAGCAGGGCTTCCCTATCGGAACAGGCATACACAATAGAGTCTGGGCTGCGGCAGTGAGCGGGCCAGAACAGGCCTTGAGCGTAGGCAGAAAGTAAGCTGCGCGCCCGTGCAGTTTACAGGGAACACTGCCTGCAAGTGGCAATGGGGGGCCCACTTGAGTTGACCCTGACTTCTCTTGTTAGCCCCACTTTCTGTCAACCTGGGTCCACCTACAACATGAAGCCTGTTTTTTAGGTCCACCTTTAATTGCCAGTCCTTAAAACAGGAAGAAACTCAGAATTGATACACAATTAGCAATGTAACATATTTATAAAGCGACTAAACTTGGTATATGATCTATTGTACCTACACTGACCCTTGCCTGACAGTTTTAGTCTCGTACGTGATTATGATATACATAGTTATATAGCTAGCTTTCAGAATTTACATAGTTGTACACCTAGTACTTCAGAATACTCTTTATCACCTCTGGATTTATCTCTCTTACCCTCCCTCTCCCTCTTGTATTGTAGGTGGCTTAAATCGATGATATCAGCGTCCAAAGTTATTTTCTTCTTCCCTAACAGTTTTTTTTTTCCATATGATAAGACTTGAGGGAAGCAAAATGTTGTATGTAAAGATTATTTTTCACACATAAAACTGTATTTAATGGATGGATGGGTGTTCTTAATGACATTAATATAATATCTTGAACAGAGGCTCCTTATAGTATTAAGTTTTAAAGTTGTTCTCTTTCTGGGGTTCGATGACAACCAAAATGACCACAGTCACAGCCACCACTAAAGCTGCCTTTCTTATAATGGGAAAGTCTTCCAAGGTATACTATTATTTATCTTTACTTTTGTATTGCTTGGCTATTTTCAGAAGTCCCATAACAGTTAATGGAAGGGATGGCATTCAGTTCAGTGCCCTTTTCATGAGATACAGTAGGGTGTCAGTATTTTCTATTAATATCAGTAATTTCCTATCAATATACCATAAATGTCTGAGATAGGAAGAACCCTTGAAGTGACAAGAAATGGACTGCACATGTTCTCTGTATTCTAAAGAGCCTTTTGTCTATATTATACCCTTTTGATCTTCTTCAACACAAGTACTTAAAGAGGTTATCTCACGAATAATGTAAAAAATGAAAATCAGACATCATACAGCACATGACAACCTCTTTTTAACAAAGCTAGAACCAGCCCTGTACCTCACATAGATCCAGAGATCTCCCCAGTCATTCCTCTGCTAGATTTATATCAAGCTGACAGCTCAGGGGAGGGTCTTTTCTGCTGCAGCTAAGGGGGGCGTGTCTCAGCTCTCCCTATCACTGCTCAGGAGGCAGTTAAAAGTTGAAACTGAGCATGTGCGGCCTGCTTAGTGAATAGGTCAAAGAAATAAGAAATTAAGTGGTCCTATACAGATACATGTTATTGAATAACTCAGTAGCTATACAAAATTTTTATGACATGCAATTACAAAAGTATTCAGATCCAGGTGCTGGTTTGAAAACTGTAGAATATTTTTCGTGGGACAAACCCTTTAATGTAAAATTTCCAACCAACCAGCTATCAAACCAAACATTCAACCATCCAGGTAATCAACTTACAATCAACCACCATTAAACTGACCACAGACATAAAAATTTAATTATGGCTCCAGAAGTAAGACTGTGGAGGACTGTGCATCACATGACATGTATTTTTCTGAAGCAGACATGGCTCTGACTGTTCTTGGGGAGGTTTGTCACCTCTGCCGTTGCTACCACGAACCTCTTCCTCTGATGTTGCCTCCTCCTTAGCACCCCGATCCGGCTCCCAGGTACTGTTGAACACACAATTATCATTGGAGTCCTCACCCTCCCTGCGACTTTTATCAGACTGTCAGATATCATGGTGGGTTCCTTGGTCCCTCCAGGTATGAATGGGCTCACCAGCCTCCTCCTAAATCTCCTCAGGGCACCCAAACAGTGACAGTACTCACACAAGTGCTTGGTTTTCCTTCCTTTGAGGGATATCTTGCTTTGCTCAGCATTGAAGATGTCCGCTGGAGCAGCATTGCCGGCAGCATTGCCTTGGACCCAGTAGGGTGGAAAACAGACATTTGACAGTGGAACCAGCAGCAGTAATAGTACTGTATTGAACCCAGTATGGTTGAGAACAGACAATTGACGGAGGAGGAGGAGTCAGCACCCAGGCCAGTATTGTTGAGAAGAGACAAGTTGAGGAGGCAGCTTCAGCAGCTCTTGATTGCAGCCAGTATGTTTTGGACAGTATTCTTTTGGACCCAGAAGGACAGCCTGAGAGTGCCGGGCCTGACATCGGTGGTAAGACACCGGGGCAGGTTGGACTGCTGTCAAAGCGGCGGATGGTTGCAAGGTGGTGGAGGCAGAACTTGTGCTTCCCGCTGCTGGCCCCCTAAAGCACCGTTGAGGTGACAGTGGCAAGAATGGGCCAACTTCCTGATGGTCTTCTGGGAGGATGTTGACCCAATGGGCAGTAACAGACATGTACAGCCCTTGCCCATAATTAGAGGACCAGACATCAGCGCTCAGGTGCACGGTCTTGGACACCGAGAGTCCCAATGAGTCGCCAGTAGAGATGAGCGAACTTGCTCGAAACGAGCACTGTACCGCTCGGCTCCCCTGCGCTCGCATGGGCGCAGGCAGCCGCTTCCGTCCTTCTGAGGAGGACGGAAGCGGCTGCCTGCGCCCATGTGAGCACAGGGGAGCCGAGCGGTACAGTGCTCGTTACGAGCACGTTCGCTCATCTCTAGTCGCCAGAGATGTAGTGGCGGCTGGGGACTCGCCATCTGGGGTGCGCACACGCCATTAAATCCCTGAAAGGCTGGGAGTCCACAAGGATACCCAATTGGATGTGACAGCGGAGAAAACCTTACAGGATGGTGACCTCACTTTGTCAGCTAAAGCTTCTAGCCAGGAGAGACATGAAACCAGAGGGATGACTGAAACAGCCAGAGCCTTTCCTAATATGGACTTTTTAACTTTTTTTAACTTTTTATTTATTTTTTTAACTTTTTTTATACCTGTTTTTAAACTTTTTTTTTTACTTTTTTTTAACTTTTTTTGTTGCGGCTAAACGGGGTTGACGGCACCCAGCAGAGCAGCAACGTGTAGCGTGTACTCTCGGTCACGGGACAGGAGCTTACAGCCAACACCTCCTCTGGAGTCTCAGTACATTCCACCCGCTGACTTTAGTGGACTTCCTCCTCCTCCTCCTCCTCCTCATCACTAAAAAGTGGTAGAGACTCCAAGGGAAGATCAAGTTTTGCAAAGAGTTCCCTGGCAGAAGGTGCCCCAAAGGTAAGAGGTTCTTTTCGTTTGTTAACCTGATGTACCTTGATATTGATATGATGCAGCACGGTGTTGGTGAACGGCTGGAAGACTGACCCCTTTCCGGTTTGCTCCGGGGTCAGACAAGGCTGCCCTCTATCACCTCTCCTTTTTGTTTGTGTTATACAACTCTTCGCGGAGTCTATCCGGCAGAATGGAGAGATCAGAGGGATCACTGCACCAGGACACTTCGAGGTCAAGTGCTCGCTGTACATGGACGACGTGACCGTCTTCTGCGCTGACCGGCGTTCGGTGACTGAACTCGTCCAGACCTGCGAGGAGTTTGGACAAGCTTCAGGGGCCAAAGTCAACTGCGGGAAGTCGGAAGCCATGCTTTTCGGGGACTGGCAACTGGCTTCTTTTGCCCCCTTCCCCTTTACCGTGAAACCAGACTTCATCAAGATCCTCGGAGTCTGGTTCGAGAAGGAAGGCGCAGCCCTCAAGTCTTGGGAAGAACGCTTGGCCAAGGTGAATCAACGGATTGGACTATGGAGCCTCAGTTTTTTTAAACTTTTTTTATAACTTTTTTTAAACTTTTTTTTTTTACTTTTTTTTGGCTGTGGGGTGACGTCACACATCTTGGTTTTCACAGAAAACCAGGATACAAGGGATTATAGGAGTAATAATCCCTTGTATCCTGGTCTATTCTGTGAAAAAGTACAGTTTTGCGTCGCCGTTGTAATTTTATCCAGATTCGTTACGAAGTCAAAGTTCGTAACGAAACTGGTTCGTTACGGTTCGGTTCGCTCATCCCTAATTGTGACTAATCTTGACATCAATATCAACATCAGAACATACAGATAAATAAAACAGTTAGAAAATCAATAATAACCATGATTGGGAATCGTGATTAAAAATAAGATCTTGTGTGTAGACCAATAAAGTGACTCGTGCAACCAGTTCATGATAATTCATAGAAATACAGTGGTGCACTCACCACAGGAAGTTCAACATGATCTGCAAAGAGCGCCAACTCCAGCTTTCAACAAAGAGAGGAAGTGGCTGAACCAAGGCAGCAGGTTGAGCATGCGCAGTGAAGCACAAACAACGCAGCCACCATACCAGTCAAGGGATTATGATGACCCTTAGATCCTGGCAGATGCGCAGAGACTGCACAGGAACTGTAATCGCCATCTTAGGTATTGGGTCAAGTATAGAATGAAATACAGGAGAGTATATATTAAAACAACAAAATACAAGCAAATAAGGTTCCCTTAAGGGACTGGATCCATAATTGGGCAACTGAACCACAGGACAATAGGAAATAGGAACACATGCCCAAACGGGAACGTGCATCCATGAGGTAGAAGCCAATTTTCCTCACTTTAGGGAAAAAAAATTCCTTCCCGACTCCAATCAGACATCAGAATTACTCCCTGGATCAACGACCCCCCTCTAGTAGCTATAACCTGTAATATTATTACCTCCAGAAATACATCCAGGCCCCTCTTGAACTCTTTTAGTGAACTTACCATCTCCACCTCCTCAGGTAGAGAGTTCCATAGTCTCACTGCTCTTACCGTAAAGAATTCTCTTCTATGTTTGTGTACAAACCTTCTTTCCTCCAGACGCAGAGGATATCCCCTCGTCACAGTAACAGTCCTGGGGATAAATAGATGATGGGAGAGATCTCTGTACTGACCCCTGATATATTTATACATAGTTATTAGATCTCCTCAGTCGTCTTTTTTCTAAAGTGAATAAGCCTAATTTTGATAATCTTTCTGGGTACTGTAGTCCACCCATTCCAGTTATTACTTAAGTTGCCCTCCTCTGAACCCTCTCCAGCTCTGCTATGTCTGCCTTGTTCACAGGAGCTCAGTTTCAAGATTCAAGTTTCTAGATCAGACTCCATATTCAGCCATATTGCCATTTTCTTGATAAATTGTTAAGCAATTTTGCCACAGTCTTATACAGTGGGGGAAAAAACATATTTAGTCAGCCACCAATTGTGCAAGTTCTCCCACTTAAAAAGATGAGAGAGGCCTGTAATTGACATCATAGGTAGACCTCAACTATGAGAGACAAAATGAGAAAACAAATCCAGAAAATCACATTGTCTGATTTTTAAAGAGTTTATTTGCAAATTATGGTGGAAAATAAGTATTTAAATTTAATTTAAATTCTTTTTACAGTACACCACATTTATAGTTTGTATATGACATGAAATATACATTACTCTAAATTCTGTAAAGATCACACAGATAAAGCGATCATTTAAAGGTTCCCATTGTGAAACAAAAAGTATATGTTTAAAGGGAGTTACCGTCATCTGACCCTATAAGTGCTTACATAGTCCAACAGCACACCAATTCATGGATGTAATGGTACCTATGTAGTCTTTTACACCCTTGTTGAAGCTGTAAAAACGAGGTTTGTATTCATTCATATGTTAATTAGCAGTCACAAGTGCCCAGGATGCTATGCCTTTCATTATGGTATCTCAGCCCCAGCCTCTGCCTATGCCCACTCTCCACTTCCCTTGCGTCCTCCTTCAGTCTGGCCAAGATCCTGCGCTTGTGCACTGCCTCACCGGGCCGTTAGCCAGGGCATGCGCACTGATATGTGGGCAAGGCATCGCTTTACTTACTGCCAACGGCCCAGCGAGGCAGTGCACAAGCGCGACATCCCGACCGGACCGAAAGAGGACCATTACATTCATGAATCGGTGTGCTGTTGGACTATGTAAGCGATATATAGGGTCATATGGAGGTGACAGACTCCCTTTACCCATGCATTTTTTTACTGTTTACTGCTAATTTATTTACCATAGTCCTCACCACTATTCCATTGTATTTCTAGTGATATTTCGATGTTTACTGGTCACATACAAGGTGAAGGAATACTCCTTGGCATCCATTGCCCTTAAAGGGGTTTTATACTAATGACCTTTCTTCAGGATAGGCAGTGGTGCTCTAGTGAGTGCCACGGCCTCCTCACAGCTTACCAAGCACAGCACCATCCATTGTATAGCGGCTGTACTTGGTATCGCAGGTCAGACCCGTTTACTTGAATGAGACTAGTCCGTGTGATGGATGGAGGTATTGTCACTGGCCTATCAAGAGGCCACAGCGCTCATTATTTTGTGGAGATGATGGGAGTTGGACCTTCAATGATCACATACTGATGACCTATCCTGAGGACAAGTCATCAGTATAAAACCCCTTTAAATAACCTTGCAGGCACATTTAAAGAGGACCTGTCACCTCTCCTGACATGCCTATTTTAATAGCTTCATGCATTCCTCATGTAATAACAATTCTGGAACATCTGTTCTTATGGCTCTATGTTGTGCCATTCCTTTATTATTTGCACTAGAAGTTATGACTATATTTCTATTTGCCTTCAGTAAAGGAACAGAGGGGAGGTGACCAGTTGGGGGCGTGTACCTGCATAGACTGACTCTAGCGAATCAGTGCTGCCATGTTCAGACTGTGCAGGTACACCCCCAACTGGTCACCTCCCCTCTGTTCCCTTACTGAAGACAAATAGCAATTCATTCAGAACTTCCAGTGCAAATAAAAAAAGAATGGCACAACATAGAGATATAAGAATAGATGCTCCAGAATTGACATTACATGGGGAATGCATTAGTCTATTAAAACAGGCATGTCAGGAGAGGGGAGAGGTCCTCTTTAAAATGTTGGGGGCTTTCCTAATGTACAGATGCATCCACACTTAACTTATCTCCAAACTCAGAGTGGTGTCAGTTTTGTCCTGACAGCAAAACAACATGATATCGCGAGATTGTAACTAAACTCCACAAAACTGCAATACACGTCACAACCACTGGGCGGTGAGTGCTGCACATTTAGCTGATTGCTCAGCTGCTTTTTCTTTTGTTTAGAGCAGCTGTAGAGTAGATGTACAGTACATCTGCATAGGCATACATCAAAAATGTGAACTCAGCACGAGTTTTAGTGTTCTTTAGTGTAGTATTTTATTTCAGATTATTTTTTTTATAGGATTATGAAATTTCAAGCCAAATCCTAAATAATCAGGCCCCCCCTTAGGGTACAAGGTATTTTACTTTTTCTATGCTGCAGCTTCACCCTCCTGGAGCTGCTTCACTAGGAGGAAATGATTATATGTTGACCTTTACTCTTCATCTCTATCTTGTCCCATTTTATCTTATCTTATGTGTGGCTGTGGACTTTCCTAAGCCAAAGGCCATGAACTAAGCAGGTTCTGATCTTCTCCACAACTCTCACATTGTTCTGTAGGCTATAGGTTAATACGGTATGTTATTGGAAAAGCTTGATATGGTAGTTCCTTATTGTATATGTCATTTTTCTTTTGCCATTGGCCAGGCACTAAAGCTGGTCATTCACATTAGATGAACGCTGAATCCACCAATTTTGGCAGGACCAGCTGACCATCTAATATCTATGGGGCTTAACTCCTAGACTTTGGGGTAGATAAGGATCGTGCTACTAGATGTGCCTGAACTTTCGGTTCTCGTTGATGAGTCATTGCCTGAACACATTCATGGTTGGTTGTGCTGAGGAGATAAAAAAGCTACATCAATATCCATCTCCTTTTAAGATGGCCATACACATTAATGTCAGCATAACCCGCTCATTTTGGTTGGACCCACTGACAACCCAGTGTGTATGATGGTTTCCTGCCCTGGAATTTTAGGGACAGAAAGATTAGACAATTTGATTTTATTATGGCTAATCCTTTTGTTCTCTGGGGCAATAATTTACCAAAGCTGATTACAACCATAGGCAGACACCTCCCAATTATTATTATTATTTTTTTTTTTACACCATTTCAGGGAAAATTGATTCGCTACCACGAAGTACGAGGAAATTCGGCTTTGCAGCAGATCTAATTTTTTGCTCAACAGTAATGCTGAGGCAAACATCCTCCTCCTCCACCTCCTCCTCATCATCATCATCACATTTGTACCCGAAAGATAATTTACATGGATGAAATATAAATTTACATAACATCATTCCACATAATAAATAATACATTTTCCACTTCTCAGTCAGAATTGGTGTGCTCTCCATTCATGGATTCAGCTCAGATATCCTAGGAGGAATAGAGAGATGAGAAACAGGGAGGTGAAGCTTCTCTGGACAGGAACCGCCCCACTGGTGCAGGTGAATTTAGTGGCTGATGTTATTCCATTCACTGTGTAATCCTGTCTACCGAGATCACAGATGTTCTTAGTGGTGCAGCCTCGCGTGGATGTTGAAGCTTTGGTATTTCCTGTGGAAGGAGGTAAATATTATATCTAATATATAAAGCTGAGTGTGTGTGTATGTCCGCTAAAGGAATCCGCACCATCACAGCTACAATCACGAAATTTGGCACACAGGTACATCAGGTGTCCGGGAAAGTTTAAGAACGGGTCTCAGCTCTTCAGGACCTACCGTTCCTGAGATATTCCCAAAAAATGCATTAGCCAATAGAAGCCTGGTCACATGACCCTTATCAGCCAATAGAAGCTCACAGGCAGTTAGTGTCTACACACACAACAGGTTTCCGTAACAACCAAGCCAGTTCACTGCTGTAGGTCTGCTTTAAAGGGGCAGAGCGCTGTGGATGACACTGTTAAAGGAGTATTCTTGTTACCATGAATATAACTTATGTTTTAGACTAACTCATCATCAATCATTACCTCATATAATGTAAATTTTACATATTTGCCGTTCAGTAGTAATAAAAGATGTTTTCTTCAACTGCTACCCACCTTCCTCCTAAATTACAATGGCATCGACCTGTAATTCAGGCCACCCTCAAAAGTGCTGCCATCTGAGAGTGAGCTGTTCAAAAGGACGTCCCTGTGTCCACCCAGGCCCTGCGCATGACAGAGGACAGGGAGTCTGACAGCCAGAATGTCTAGCCTTTCCCCAACGTGAAGCCGTGCCACCGGTCCCCATGAAGCCAGACCCCTAAACATGAGGCGACGCCCCCTGGTTCCATGAAGACACTGAGGAGAAGCTGTCTGAGCGTGACCTACTGAAAGGGTGGACATCCCTGTGTCTGTCCAAGGCCCTGTGTTGGATGGTGGACAGGGAGTCTGAAAGACAGACTGTCCAGCCTAAAACCGGACCTCTGGCCACCATAGGGGCAGGCTGATGTTAGGGTGGCCAGATGTCCGGACAGCTGTTCTAAAACCTTCCCGGACAGCTGATGTACATGTGTGCCAAATTTTGTGACTGTAGCTGCAGCGGTGCGGATTCCTTTAGCGGACATACACACACACACACACACACACACATACATTCAGCTTTATATATTAGATATGAAATGCATATATTATGAAATGCATGATATAACTTACACTGTGTAATACTTTATGTCCCCTGTGGGGCCACTGCAAGGTAATTGTGCACTTATGTCTGGGTTCCACTACAGATTAAAGCCTCATGCACACAGGCCTCATGCATACAGCGGGTCCGAAATACACAGACACTGTCCGTGTGCACCCATTCAATCTGGGATATGCGGTGCGGGACAGAAGCATGGATCGGAAGCCCACTGAAGCACTACAGAGTGCTTCCGTGGTGTTTCTGTCTGTGCCTCCACATTGCAAAAAAATAGAACATGTTCTATTTTTTTTACGGTGCGGACAGTCGAATGCAGATTGCGGTCCGCAGCACGGGCACGGCCGCCACACGTTCGTGTGCATGAGGCCTAAGGCTACATTCACACAACAAAATTAATGTGTCTGCATCCATTCCGCAATTTTGCAGAACGGGTGCGGACCCATTCATTTCTATGGGGCTGCAAAAGATGCGGACAGCACACTGTGTGCTCTGTGCTGCGGCCCCACAAAAAGAATACAACATGTCCAATTGTGGACAAGAATAGGCATTTTCTATGATAGCCAAGGCATGTGCGGTACGCAAATTGTGGAACACACACGGGCTGGTATCTGTGTTTTGCGGATCAGCAAATTGTGGATCTGCAAAACATTTGTGAGAATGTAGCCTAAGACTGGTGACTGGGACAGGACTCCTTGAAATAAGCTTATTGTGGGGGCATCCATATAAGAAAAATGAATTTCCTAAAGAAAAGAACCCACATTGAAAGCTACACTTTAGCATAATTAGTATGTATAAGGCTACATTCACACAAACGTTGTGTTTTGCGGATCTGCAAAACACGGATAACGGCCCATGTGTGCTCTGCAATTTGTGGACCGCACATGCCTGCGGCTATCATAGAAAATGCCTATTCTTGTCTGCAACAATAGGACACGTTCTATTCTTTTTGTGGGGCCGCGGCACGAAGCAATGGAACGAAACAAATACATTCATATGGTCGTGTGACTGATTTTTATAAGAAGATTAATTAAATAGATATTGCTTTTTATTTCAAAGAGCAGAGGTCTACAATCTTTCATACCTTAGAAGCCAAATTTAAGTTTGGGTAGTGGTCAGGAGTCACGGTCAATAATAGAATAGTGGGGAGACAGTTTTTATAAGGAATTTAGTGTAAAATCTTCATATTGGTTTTACAACATCCAAACTAGCACTGTTCAGGAGATTAACAAATGTCTGCAATATTGTCATTGTAGAGGTCATACTGAAAGTAGGAGGACTCTTGTGGTGAGGGGGTTGTGAGCCATATGTGACTCCAGAGCCAAGGGTTGAAGAGCACTGCGAAAGAGCTTGACATTTTACGTACAGTAACTTACCAGTCAGACCTGTACTCTGCAGAAGACATGCTCGCTCATCCCCAGTACATTGCACTGTCTCTGTGGTATAGCAGTCAGTATCTGCTGATATACATTTCCGACATGTTACACCATTAGAGTCTGTTTTCTCCTCGGGAACTTAAAAGAAATAAATCAAAATGAACTAAATTCAACTTCACGTGCACTTTCACATGATCATGTACTTATCTGCTTCTTATTTCCAGAAACAGCGCTGTGCTTGTCCATAGGAGGTATTTGGTATTACAACTTTGCCCCAATATACAAGAATGGCGCTATTTCCTAAAGGAAATGGTCACTTTTTTTTGTTTCATACAACCCCGTTAACTGTTTGTCTATTTTTCCCCCTGAGAGATGGAAAAGAATTTGGAAAATCCTTGCTTATAATACAGTACAAATCTATCCTGCAGATTTGTTAAAATGTATTATTTTGCCACATTGGTGTGCTAATTGATGGTGTTTAGAGAAGATGGGAAAATTAATGTAAAAATTTGATAATTCGACATGAGCTTTTCAAAATATCCTGATTTTACTGAATCCAAATTTTCAGTCAGTCATTCAGGAAAACCAGAAAGAGTGAGACAGAGAGAGAGGGAGAGAGAAAGAGCGGGTGAGGAGGGTTAGAAGGAGAGAGAGGTCAAAGGAAAGGGAAAGATGGTGAGGAGGAGGGGAGAGGTAGAGAGAGAGAGAGAAGGGAGAGGGAGGGCGAAGAGAGAGAGAGAGAGACAAGAGAAGGGGGAGTGGGAAAGGAAGAGAGAGGAAGTGAGAGAGGGAAGGATAGGATGGTAAAAAAAGGGTTAGAAGGAGAGGGAGAGAGGGAAAAAGATAGTGAGGAGGATTGTTAGAGAGGGGGAAGGAAGATAGGGAGGGAGAGGTGGAGAGAGAGAAGGGAGAGGGAGGGAAGAGAGAGAAAAGAAGTGGAAGTGGGAAAGGGAGAGAGAGGAAGTGAGAGAGGGAAGGGCAGGAGGGACAAAAAGGAGGGTTAGAAGGAGAAGGAGAGAGAGGGAAGAGAACGGGAAGATTAAGGAAGAGATGGAGTGAGAGAGGGAGAGGGGAGAATTTGAGACAAAGATATAGAAAGAGAGAGAGAGGTGGGAAGGAGGGGATGAAGGAGATAGAGAGGGGGATAGCTATAGGGAGAGGGAAAGAGACAAGAAGAAAAAGTGAGACAGAAGGAGGGATGAGGAGGGGGAGAAGGAGAGTAAGAGAGAGAAAGGGAGAGAGACAAAGAGAGAGAGAAAGAGGGGGGGGAGAAAGAAAGATATTTCCAGGCAAACAACGCACCTTTGACTCTGTTATATTAAACGTAATTCGAATTACATGCATATCTCTAATGATAATATTTTTAGACTTGTAATACCAAACCTGACCACATAGCAAAAAACTTGATAGGAAATGAAAAATAAAAAAAAAAGTACTTAAATGGTCGCTTACACTCTGGAAAGGGTAAATTACAGTTATCTGTGTAGCATGTAGTCATTATCTTCATCTTCCCCTTAGGGATAGTTGCAATTCCAGATATCCCACATTGGTTTATTGGAGAACACGTTTTTGTAAATCTCTCAGAGCTGGCATCACCTGCATCACATACATTAAACGAGGAATGAGAAATGATTACTTAATTCATATTTATGTTCCTTTAGTTTAGTGAGGTTGTTCAGAAGAATTTTTTGATATATATATTTATCATAATACCAGTGGACGACCCCTTTAAATGAATTGGCTCATCCTGCTGCTTTGATCTCCAGTAATCAGCTGTAATCTGTGAACATCCAATGATCCATCTTCCCTGCAGCGCCCCCACAGGAGAAATGAAGTATTACACACAATAAAACAAGAAGCTTTTTGTGTAATACACAGACTTGTCCTATGAAGGGCAGTGTGGTTAGCTTTATTACTACTAGGAACTATGGGTGGCATTGGTACTACTGGGGAGCACTCTAAGCACTGCAGGCATTGTTACTTATGGGCATATTATAACTACTGAAGGCATTATGGTAGGCTCTGCTACTACTTGGGGGCATTATAGTGAGAATTATTACTACTGGGGGTATTATGCTGGGATTTAAAACTACTGGAGGACTGTAGGGGAACTTTATTACTTCTGAGGCATAATAGGTACATTAATACCATTGAGGGCACTATTACTACTAAGGACACTCTGGGAGATAATTATTACTATTGGTGGAACTTTTCAGAGCACTATTACTGGGGAGGATACCCTCGCACTATTAGTGTCAGGGACACTGTTTGCTGGGAGCAAGTTTTTTTGAGGGCACCATGTGCCAATAATTATTGAAGAGAGCACCATCTGTTGGGTTCTAATATTTTCAGGGGGACTATCTGTTTCTGCAGTATGGAGTTAGGGGGGACAGTGGGCACAGTAATGGGGGTGGCAGAATGGGGTGTTCAGAAGGTGGGGAGAATGATGGAAATATAGAAACTTACGAAATCTGAAGGAACAGCTGTCTGAGGCTTGGAACAGAGCCTATGACAACAGCATAAACATTTGGGGTTGTCTCATCTTAGGCAATGGGGCATATCGCGAGAATATGCCACCATTGTCTTATAGGTGTGGGTCCCAGTGGTGGAATATCGAGAACGGAACCCCCAAACTGAAGGAGGGCGTACTGCGCAGCCGCCCTCTATTCATTTCTATGGGGCCGGCGAAAATAGGCGAGCACTGGCACGGCTATTTCTCTTGGCTACATAAAAATAAATGGGAGCGGAGCGGTGGCCGTGCATACGCCGTGCGCTCCGATTTATTTCTATGGGAGCAGCAGGGAAGCTGCGCCTGGTGGTGGCCGGACCCCGGGAAACCTGGGGTCCTCCAGGCACAGTGCTCCCTCCTCCGATCTTAATATAGGTGCGGGTTCCAGCGGTGGGACCCGCACCTATAAGACAATTTGGGCATATCTTAGCGATATGCCCCCTTTGTCTAAGATGAGAATACCCCTTTAACATCTATCACTGTTTGCTTCCTTGGGGTACTCGGTTCAAACCTCTGGTCACTAGGGGGTTCTTTGCGTAAAAAAAAAAAATTGAGAACCACTGATCTAGTGTAGTAGATGTTCTTTATGGGCACTCTCCAGTCTGGCTATTAGATGACAGTCCTGAATGGAGGACCCTTCTCTAATGAATGGGTTGACCATTGTTAAAAAAAAAAAAAAAATAGAGTATATTTTTTACATTTTTTTTCTATAATATAGTGATACATCAGTCCATGGGTTGTGCCTGGTATCGCAGCTCACTCCCATTCAGCTGCAATATGATGGTGTTGTTTCAGGGGGGAAAAAAAGAAGACTCCTTTTCTAATCCTGACAACCCCCTTTCACAAGAGTATTTAAATTACGGTTTCGAATCTGACAACACTGCTGAATGGAGAGGGGGTGGGGAGGATATAGCTTGTTGGAAAAGTAGAAAAGTGCCAGCAAACAGGTGAAGTAAGTTTAGAATAAGGATTCATTTCATCAGACTTTAAGTGACTACTTTATCTTACCCATAGTAGTGACAGCGCGGACAGTGGCGCATACTGTGCCAGAAGAGCAGCTCACGTTGGTGTCTGAACACTTAGTAGATGTGAGAGTTCCTGTAATAAAAAAGACTCTGTAAAAAAAAACTATGAAAATATTCTTAAGTTATTACTTATCTCTCCATCCTTCTAAAGTATCTCTATCTCTTGCCTGCCTATCCATTATTATACTAATAGTGGACCATTACCTCCACAAGTGCAGGCCAAGTCATGACTGATGATGCTTCCATTTACATTGTACGTTTCACTGCCGCAGATACTTTGTGAAGCACAACCTCGAAATGATGATTTCTTACCTGTTAAATAAAACATAATCACATACGTTTAGACAAGTTTCTCTTACAGTTATCTGTGTACTAGAAATGAAAAAAATGTATTGAAATTTGTTTTGTGTCTGCTTTGTTGCAGTTTTCAAAAACTTTGATTCAGGTCTGAATTGATTTAACGAAAGAGAAAGAGGGAGAGAGAGAGAGAGAGAGAGGGAGGGGAAGCTACTGTAATTCGCACGTCTTCGGGTTTATGAGAAAAATATTCAAATTAGCTTTTATTCCAAAAAGAAAGTTAAGCCTCTCTGATGCTCTCCATAATAAGAAAGTGTATACCCCTAGACCCTAACAAAGGCCTCTCAGCTAGCTAAACAATTTTCTCTGCTCTGCTAAAGAATAATCACTTGGAAAGAGTTGTGTGTGTATGTCCAAATTTTGAACAAATTCCAAGTTCTTCATTTATACTCTGTATGGGCATTTCTGGTATAACCTGGGTATCTCCTGTATATAATTATATATGTACAGCTGGTATAAGTTATACATCTTCTATATAGTGATATGGAGCATGCTGGTATAACCTGGGTATCTCCTGTATATAATTACACTCACCGGCCACTTTATTAGGTACACCATGCTAGTAACGGGTTGGACACCCTTTTGCCTTCAGAACTGCCTCAATTCTTCGTGGCATAGATTCAACAAGGTGCTGGAAGCATTCCTCAGAGATTTTGGTCCATATTGACATGATGGCATCACACAGTTGCCGCAGATTTGTCGGCTGCACATCCATGATGCGAATCTCCCGTTCCACCACATCCCAAAGATGCTCTATTGGATTGAGATCTGGTGACTGTGGAGGCCATTTGAGTACAGTGAACTCATTGTCATGTTCAAGAAACCAGTCTGAGATGATTCCAGCTTTATGACATGGCGCATTATATGGCGCATGGCGCACCTATAGTAGCCATCAGATGTTGGGTACATTGTGGTCATAAAGGGATGGACATGGTCAGCAACAATACTCAGGTAGGCTGTGGCGTTGCAACGATGCTCAATTGGTACCAAGGGGCCCAAAGAGTGCCAAGAAAATATTCCCCACACCATGACACCACCACCACCAGCTTGAACCGTTGATACAAGGCAGGATGGATCCATGCTTTCATGTTGTTGACGCCAAATTCTGACCCTACCATCCGAATGTCGCAGCAGAAATCGAGACTCATCAGACCAGGCAACGTTTTTCCAATCTTCTACTGTCCAATTTCGATGAGCTTGTGCAAATTGTAGCCTCAGTTTCCTGTTCTTAGCTGAAAGGAGTGGCACCCGGTGTGGTCTTCTGCTGCTGTAGCCCATCTGCCTCAAAGTTCGACGTACTGTGCGTTCAGAGATGCTCTTCTGCCTACCTTGGTTGTAACGGGTGGCAATTTGAGTCACTGTTGCCTTTCTATCAGCTCGAACCAGTCTGCCCATTCTCCTCTGACCTCTGGCATCAACAAGGCATTTCCGCCCACAGAACTGCCGCTCACTGGATGTTTTTTCTTTTTCGGACCATTCTCTGTAAACCCTAGAGATGGTTGTGCGTGAAAATCCCAGTAGATCAGCAGTTTCTGGAATACTCAGACCAGCCCTTCTGGCACCAACAACCATGCCACGTTCAAAGGCACTCAAATCACCTTTCTTCCCCATACTGATGCTCGGTTTGAACTGCAGGAGATTGTCTTGACCATGTCTACATGCCTAAATGCACTGAGTTTCCGCCATGTGATTGGCTGATTAGAAATTAAGTGTTAACGAGCAGTTGGACAGGTGTACCTAATAAAGTGGCCGGTGAGTGTATATATGTACAGCAGATATAAACTGGGTATGTCCAGTATATAAGTATATATGTACAGCTGGTATAAGTTATACATCTTCTTGTATATAGTGATATGGAGCATGCTGGT